>JAODLL010004270.1:0-11226 GCA_026546735.1 Forbesichthys agassizii | reverse complement strand
TGTTACATGAATTTGTATGAAAAGTGCTATATAAATAAAGATTGATTGATTGATTGATTGATTGATTGATTGATTGTTAATGGGACCCTTGTGGTTGCTAGAGTTACCAAATTGTTGTGTACATGAATGACTAATCCTGTTGCCCACTAATGCCTCTACAGCATTCATAAACTGACACTGTTCTCTACCCCTCCTGTTCCAGTATCATAGACTGACACTGTTCTCTACCCATCCTGTTACAGTATAAAAGGCTGACACTACTCCTTTTGGATATGCTATTTGAGGAGTATACATTGAGGAGTATATCTTTAAAATTGAGGAGTATACCTTTAAAATGAAATTATTCTGTTTTATCTACCTCAGAAGTGTTATTTTTGTTTTTACAGTAGCGTGCTACATTTCAATGTCACATTTGTAAAAGTAAAGTTTCAGTAAACACAAACTTAGTGACCCTTTGTTTTTTAACCTAACATCGTAAATGCTAACAGATGCTTTTTCAAAGGGCAAATCTGCAATAAGCTTTTATACCAAATTATAATTTTTGGCACAGTACAAAAACATTTAAATGTTTTTATAGCCATAACAACAAAAGTGCATCTGTTGTGGTGCATTATAATTAGATGCTAAAAAGCTGGAGTGTTTTTGAGAAGCTAACTGTGAGATTCAAGTACAGGCCCTCAGAGTTGATAATTCCCAGGGGAACAGTAGACTGTAAAATATTATTATACTGCTCTTGAAAATGTAGTGATATGCATAAGGCATAGACATGGGAAACAGCC
The DNA here is from genome assembly GCA_026546735.1 of Forbesichthys agassizii. Lineage (NCBI taxonomy): Eukaryota > Metazoa > Chordata > Actinopteri > Percopsiformes > Amblyopsidae > Forbesichthys > Forbesichthys agassizii. The sequence goes on along the minus strand of JAODLL010004270.1, from coordinate 10,447 downwards.
TGATTACAGTTATCAATGTAATGCGACTGTTATATGCCAGTGTGCTGACATGTTTCACAAAGACAGACAGCCATACTGAAACAGTATTGTCACATAACCAGGTGGCTGTATATCTCATAATGAGTGCATTGTGACATGCCATTGCAGAGGAAACACAGGGAAAATCTCAATAATACAATTAACAATTTAAGATACATTGTTTTCATACGGTGCATGGTTAAAAATGTACCTGTGTCATCCTTGACCAACGTCCAGTCACAAGATGCATTGATGTAGCCGTAGTTGTTGAGGACACACTGTGTAACATATTCTGTATGAAAAAAAACCCAATACAATTACTTATAGAACATATGCAGTTATCTGTCTGTTTGTCCCCATCTGTCTAACAGTATTTATGTGTTTATTGAATTTTCATGGGAGGCTTGGCTATTGAGACCACCCACGTCTTACAGTATGCCTAATGGGAAGTACTAATCTAAGGAATGTCTCATGAGGTATTTACTGTGGCAAGAAATTGGTGGTGTGGCTGACAGAGATTCAGGGCTCTGCAACAGCAGTTTTTAAATTAGTCTGCTTAATGGGACCAGCATTTTTAACTAAGTTGAAATTTCCACATAAAAATGATTAAGCCTTTGAAAAACAACTTCATAATTAAACAGGTTTAAAGCACTCTTATATATCTTATATAATTCATACCTGAATATTCTCTCCAATTTGGAAGCTTAATTAATGAGTTGTCATTTCCAACACTGAGACAAGGGAAGTGATAGAACATATGTGAGTTAAACAAAGAAATAAAACAACAAAACAAAGAATAATCATGAGATTATATCAGTGCATGACATTTGGAACAACAAATTCCATGCACAAAATGCCAACAGTTTTCTTGGAAATTAAATGTAAATTGTACACTTGGAAAAGTGATTTAAAATATATTGTAAACAAAATATTCAAAATAAGATGGCAGTCACGCTGCCATTAAACCCACCTGGCATGGATCCTTGTCTGGGTTAGCAAGAGTAAAGCCACTGTAACCAGCTGGAGAGTTCCATACTCTCTTGCTTGCATGGCTAACCCCATGGCGGCAACCTTACACTATCTGTCCCTTTATATCACTCTCCTCTTAAGAAAGACAACTATAGCAAAGGCTGATAGAACGTCTTGCAGTGGATACACATATGATGTAACTGTCGTGTTTGCCACCTGTGTTTATATGCCCCATGCAGTACCTGACCAGGTATGACCACCTCTACTGTGGGCGGAGAAGATAGGCTGGGCTGGGAGAGAGCAGGGCTAACGAACTATGATGTCATATTTTGTGTTTAGATTGTATTACAACAGCTGCTGACATACTTGTGTGGTAAATGTGTCATAAGTCAGGTCATGATTTAGAATATGAATATACTCTATTGCCAGTTCATATCTACTACTGAGATGGGCACAATATCTACGACTCAATGTAGATAAACATACTAAAAATCATTACCATAATAAGCATACTACACTCTTTCTTGTAAACTAATCAGTTGCTCAACTTCATATCTCTAGTATTGTCAATATAGCAATGTCACACATTGACATTGCGCATACAATACTTTGACACATTCTTACGTGGCCAAAAAAGAAAATGGTTTCCCGTGTTCAGTCTTCTTCAATGTGCAACAAATGAATATGCATACATTATTGACTCAAGCAAAACATTTATTTTTGTTTGCTATCTCAGTTAGAGAACGTAACCACACGTGAGGTGGGATTATACAAAATTAGGAAGAATTCATATCTAATAAGTGCACACTGTATTTAGATTCTCATGTAGAAACATTCAAAATATTTTAATTACCGGACTGAAAAATATCTGAATACACATCTGTATTTGCAGACTTTGATACATGTATCAAAACGTGTTTATTGGTGGTGGTCATGGTCATGTCATTCTTGCTAACTTCAAGTTCAAATCAAAACAGTATTGCATCACACATAGATATGCATTGTAAAGCCAAGCGTAGTGCTATGGCTCTGATGATACGAGCGGTGTTGGACACTTTGTTTCTATTTACAAAGCCAGGGTTGTGTAGAAGTATCACATTTTTCACATGTTTTTCAACGAATGGTAAGGTAGCGAAATGCGAGGAGATATTTGTTGAATCTAAGTGTGTTAGCGGGTCAAGACACTAATTTGCATCAGATGCAACAGGTATTAGTTATTAGAGACACCTTCTGGTACAGAACTCACTTACTGTAACACCATCCCCCCATGGGATACATGGGCCCCTTCCTTGGGTTGGTCTACGCCATCTTTGACTAAACTCATTTATGTATGTATGTATTTAACCACATTACATATGATTTGACTTTTTGAACTATTGCGTTGTCAGGTTCGATACAATCTATTAAAGGCATTTGCAGGACAAACAGGGTACAGGCTCACTGAGGAAGTATAACCCTAAAAGCTCACACAAAAGTAAACAATTATCTCTCAGCCCGACAGCCCACAAGACAATCCCTGAAACAATCTCTTTGTGTGATTCTTGACTGAGGACACAAAGGAATGCATATGAAGAGCATGAGCTGATAAGGAGTCTGCTTGCTTACACACTTTACAATATGCAAACTTGCAGACAGTACACAGTAGACGCCGCATGAAAAGGCCCGACCTATTAGAAAGATAAGAAAGACATCATGAAAGAGGAGATTGTTTTATTCATGACTCATACAACAAGCCTTATGACCCAGTCAAAAATAAATACAACTATTTACTACTATTCAGGCAACAGCATTCGCACAGTTTCAGTTAAATATATCAATTGATGACAATAATGTCAACTGTATGCAAAATGTATCGCTATTTCCCCGGACTGCAATGGACTTCATATCCAGAATTGGCACAACACAATAACAAAATATAAATTAAATGGAAAATATATTTACATTGGCATCAAGTTAAACTGTTGTACAGCTCAATAATGTACGTTTCTACTCAACAAACATTGGTGCACATTAATAAGCATGTCAACCAGTAATTGTGAGTACAGTGCAATAGTCTATCTAATGGTCCTCATATTTATATAAATAAACCAATACGCTTAACAGATCACCAAGTTTGTGTGTGTGCCTCAGAAGATAGATTATTATACAACACAGTAATAGATTGAGTGTTGTAATCACAATATGTTCTTTGCTTTATAGCCAGTCCAGCCACATGTGCATGTGTGTGTGTGTGCGCGGGGCCCACAAAGCATTTGTTTTGGTCTCAGATGCTGGTGCTTAGTGTGACATCTAGTGGCAGACAAGATCGTACATAGTTCATTAATACAACATGCTACTTGATTGATTACCTGTTCATAAATCGATAAACCTTATACACTTGGAAGTGTTTTGCTGTCAAACAGAAGGCCCATTAATAATACGGTAAACATCAACCGCACCCAGTTTCTTGCCCGGAATACCAAGGACACGAATAAACAAGAAAAGCTTTATAGGCTATTGTTTAAAATGACAGAAGCCCTCACCTATGACAAATGGTTAATATGTCTACAGAATGTTTGGCCTTTGCATCTATTCTTTGCTTACTCATTGGAACACATAGAACGCCTTGCTAAACAAGGGAATGTGGGTTTGGAAACACAAGTATGTCATGTGACGGGGGACAGCGGAAACAGCACAGTATATGACAGTTCCTAATGTCAGGATAGGTTCCCAAAACTATTATTAGAGATAACAGGCTGAAATTAACTCTACTAACTGGTCGAGTCAAGTCAAGTACAGTTTGAGAGAATGTGTGAGCTTGCTGTTATATTGAACACAGGGGAACTATATATTTCAGTTATGCTGTGATTTAAGGATAGCAGGCTGAAAATCACAATAATAACTTGTTGTGGGGATACAAGTCAGCATAATGAATTTGAAAGATGTATGACCTTCCTTTCATAATGAATACAGGGGGAACCCATATCTGACAGTAACATTCCCAGCTGTCAGGATAGTTTTCCAATTATGTGACCGACATATTTAAGCATAACAGGTTGAAATTCACTGAACTAGTTGTAGACTGCAAGCTTAATTCTTCCGTTATTTAAACTATTTAGATTGACTGTACTATTAATATGTGTTCTATACAATATTTTAAACATATATGCATATATAAATAAATAAGTCGTTCTGGAGAACGCTCTTGCTTCAATGCCATAGGCTTCTTTCTCAGAAGCTCCGCCCGACATATTGGAAATGCATTGCAAAGGCTATAATATTGATGTGTTCATATTTACAGAACCAAGGCTGTGTACAAACACCAGATTATTATTTTCAGCACACACAGACAACAGGAAGCTATTAGACCGCAAGGATATACCTGGGAATTTGACAAAAAGTGTATTGACATGGTGTTCCTCTTAGGCAACAAACCACCTTTTTGGACATCACAATTACACACAATTACATTTTGATAAAACAACAACATACTGTATGTCTTTGTTAATAATAGGCATGTGTTATAATCTGAATTTAGTTTTCATAGCTGAACTGGCCCCATGTGCATCTTATTGCATGTGTGTGTACGTGTGTGTGTCCCACAAAACATTTTTTTTTGATATGCCGGTACTCTAGTCTGACATCTTGTGGCAGAAAGTATTATCGATTCTCTACTGTTAAAAGCATTATCATCAATGTGGTTTGTCTGTCCACTAGAGGACGATAGAGACCCAGACCCTGCTGTGCCATGATAACCAGTTTGCCTTGAGGCAGCTACAGTAGGATGGCCTGCTCTATAGTATATAAGCAACACTTTAATCCATCGACATGTCTTTGGCAATACACACATTAGACTGCCTGCGTGATGCAGGGTTGCAGTGGCTCAATGACACCTTGTGAAAGAGAGCTGGGGGTCATAAGAAGCTATGACTTTATAGGCCGGTAGGTTGTCCACTCATTAGAATGCTGTGGAGGGATTGTTTTTGGGATATCACTTCTGAATGACACAGTCATGACACAGTCCACTGAGGCGTGTACTGTATCCTCTGTGCCCTCTACGTAGACATGTAGCTGAGATCATCGTTTGAAATGTCTTTTTGGGTCCGCACTAGTCTCCTGCTCACACAAGACATGCTCCACAAAGGTCACCTCTGCTAGAAAAATCAATCCGCAGCACAGCCTTTCATCTAGGAATAGGTCAATCTGTGGCATATGAATATCTTCCCGTCTCCCCAGAGATGTCCTTCAAGTCCCAGCGGCAGGTCAAGGTCACTTGTGATGGATAGCAATGGGTGAAGCTCCACAATGTCTGTGCTTTGCCCATTTACTTTTTTATTGTCTTTACTCTCATATTCTTCTCCAATGCCCACACTGGGTCCTTGTCATTATATAGAAACACAAGGTTTATACTGCCTGACAAACCCTACATGCATTTACTACACAGTCATACTAAGAAAATTGTTTTATTACACGTAACTGACCGGTTTTAGTTTCTGCTATTTTAATACATATTTTTCTCAAAAACAAATGGAACTCTGAAATTTTGTCACAAGATTAAGCAGATATCAAGAAGTTCATTTTTAGAAAAAAATGAATTTTGCTAAGATGCGTAGTTACTGCGGTTAGCTTATGCACGGCAGTACAGTATATGTTCATTTAGTTGTTGAACATCGGGTTGGGTCATCAGACCTCTACGTCAGGTTTAACTGTAATTTTAAATATATTTTAATTGCCTATTTATTCGGTTAAAGAAATGTTACTATCCCTTTCAAACTAGAAAGAGACAATTTTAAATATTGAGCTGTTTTAAAAAATAAAAGTGATTCTATATTTCTTATTCATGTTGCCTTTTGAATTGTCAATTACCTTTTACATTCAACAAAGCTATCTACTGAAAATGTATCTATTTTTAAGCCATTTAAGAGTTGTTCCTATACTGCTGAGGGCTCATAATGAAAGCCTCCCATGAATATGAAGTACCATACGCATGGGGCAAGGTGTATAGAGTGTCGCTGAACAAAAAAGTTTCATTATTGAATGCCTATTTAATATTCATTGAATCATTGGACTTACCAGAATGTGTTTGTAATTTAACAGAAACAAGTCGTATTTGTAAACATTTCACACTCAAGTCCCAAAAGTGAACAACTGTTTATGAATTAATAAAGCAAGAAATAACTACTATTTCTTTCCAAATCCTAGTAGAAAATGCAAGTGCTATTTCTATTTTGAGGAATGTAGCTAAAATCGGCACCTCCCACATTTTCCTCCTCTGCATCACCTCCTTGCTGTTGTAATGCTTCAGTGAAAGGTCTCCCTGCAGTCTGGCAGTGATACACCCTGCATGTGACTCTTCAGCGTCCTCATCCTCCATGGCTAACAGGTGGTTTAATGAATACAGGTGAGGTGGTTCAGCTTTGCACATCAGGGAGACAGGATCAATGCTGTAGGCGAGTTGTGTTTATCATCTGATGACATGAACCCTGTGAGAACTAGCAACAGTTAGGATACTTCTTATTATATTACATGGTTATGGCTGCATCTGTTTATTTGTTTTTCATTGTGAGTGCTACCTCATGGAGTGTCTCCGGACCCTATTCGGGTCTGGTTACGTCAGGTTAAATCACTTGTCCATTTGCATTGTAAAGGCAGCCTCTTGATTTGTTAGATACCTGCTGTACCTTACAATAGAAATATGTCTTTAGTTTCATGTCATTTAGCTTGTGAATTAGATATTGCACATTGTACCAAAGCTATGAAGACATCCTGTTCTTGTTTTTGTAAGTGTTATTACATCTTCCAACCACAGGGTGACACTCTTGTCTCTTTGTGGATGCTGAGAGCGGCTCAGTATGCAATGTCTTTGCACATACAGTACGTTATCAAACCACAGCTATCATTTAAAAACTCTGTGTGTGTGTGCGCGGGCATCTACTAGAAAAGTATTATTTTGAATGGGGCATTTATTCCGCATTTCAGAGAAGGTGCTACAATAGGTTTTATAGTATAATAAAAGTGTGAATACAAGAATTTTCTGAACATTAAGTCTGAACGTACTGATGAAAAAAACAGATGAAAAGAATAGGAATTTAATTATAATAACAATTGATCTCACCATCTAGTCGGCTAAAGCAAGATAATTCTAATTTGTGAAGTCTGATAAGCAATTGTTTTTTTTCCTGGGTCCAGTGATTCTCTCCCTGATAAACCCTGTTCTAGACTACAATACTCAGACAGATACTGGGCCCTGTGTCCTATCTCGCCTCAATTAACTTCAAACCGTTCTCCATTACACGCTACAATGAGACCCGCCATTTCATTACCTCACACTGGCCCGTGAGCGCTGCTAATTGTTTATTTTTTTTTCTCAACATCCCATCATCTCTCAGGGAGAGACTGTGACGATGCCCCCGTTGACAGAGAGATGGAAAGAGGCAGGAGGTCAGTGAAGGAAGAGAGAAAGAGAGAGAGAGAGACTATAGTCTCCCTCCGCTCATGCTGACTGTTTATTGCTACAGTGTTGAGCAGAGTCAGAGGTGTCAGTGCGTATAACCTTCAAAGGCCAGGCACCTGAAGCACCCACCGGCACTTAATTCACAATCAGCAAAAGGTCAGCACACACTCAGTACAGTACGCACACAGGCAGACACACACAACCCTGCAAACAAACACACACTCGCACAAACAGCAGGAGAGAAGGTGTTACGTGGCTGTAACAGGCTGTTGTCTGTGTTGACCCACCGTCTGGAGTTCGCTGAACTCAACGCACCATGAACAACCTTTGGCAAAAATGTTACTTCTCGCTAACATACTTTTCTTGTTTGGAATAGCACACAAACCCATATTGTGTTTTAAAATGACTGTAATATTCACTTAAGACCAGTCAAAACAAAACCTTTAAATGTTTAAATCATTACTAATTGTTTAAACGGTAACTAACTGGATTACTGGTGTATAACTGTAGTGACTAAACTTCAGTATGAAACACATAGGACACAGAAAACCACAATATATCACTTTGAAGGAGATTTACTGCCTTAGATGATCCTATTATCTGTCCGGATGGTGAATTACAGTAGGTCCCATGCATCCTAGTGCCGAGAAGACCTTAAGGTGGTTCAGTACTGTGTCACTGTACCCTAGTGATGTAAGAGGATTTACATCAGCCCGGGGAGTCTTAAATCACCACATAGAAAGGGAGTGTGTGTGTGTGTGTGTGTGTGTGTGTGTGTGTGCGCGACACAGAGAGAGAGAGAGAGAGACTACTACTATCAACCGCCCCACAAGGACCACCAGCCCTTGACAATGCAACCACCCCTAAGATGAAAAGTCTGAAAAACAGCCTGGAGATGCTAGAAAAAGATTATATCCTTTTCAATGTAGATACCATCAATAGTCTCAACCATCTCAACCAGCTCCATAGCATTCCAACAGCCGCTAGCATAGACCGCCAGTCCATGATGGTTGAACGTCTCATGGCTACAGTCCAGCAAATGGAAGAGTCTAATCAAGACACGAGGCAAGAGCTGAAGAGAGTAAAAACTGAGCTCTTCAGAAGAGATCAACGCTGCCAGGCACTAGAACATCAACTGGCGGAGATGAGGAATAGTCTCTATACATCAACACATCAACAACAATGATAACACACAGATTGAGACAGATGTTCCCACTCAGTTTGCTAACACTAGACCTGAAAATAGAAACCACACCCTCATGCAGCGTAAACGAGGAGACCACACCCCCATGCAGAGTGAACAAGGAGACCACACCCCCATGCAGAGTGAACAAGGAGACCACACCCCCACAAAGAGGGAACAAGGAGACCACACCCCCATGTAGAGTGAACAGACCCCCAACACTGTTACAAACAAAACAAATCAGCACACAGAGGAACACACAGAGAGAGCAGAAAAACCCTATAGTCATCCTGTGTGACTCCAATGGGGAACATCTGAATGAGAGACGACTGTTCCCAGGTAAAACAGACAGAAAACTATGGTGTCGCACCACCCAGGTGGCCCTGCAGCAGCTGACCCCGGGGACGCTGGGAGAGCCATCATACATCATCCTGCACACAGGGACCAATGACTTCAGCACCAGGAGTGTAGATGTAGTTAAGGCCATGATCAACATGGTGAAGACTGCTACACAGGCATAGCCTGCTATCATAATAATCCTCTCCACCATTTTACAGGACATACCACACAGAATTATTAATTCCAAGATATTTATCTATGCGCAGTCTGTATTCCACCTTCTACATCCCCCTACTATTGTGATGACATCTTCCAAACACTACAATCAGAAATCATACACTTTCAGTCACTAGGATCGATATTACTTATGGGAGATATGAATGCAAGGACTGGAAGATAAATAGGTTATATTGAATGTATAGGAGATAAATATATATATGGCAGAGTAATTAACAATCATATGGCCAAACAACGGCAAAGCAACGACAGCACAGTGAATAGCAGTGGAAAATATCTAGTGCAGCTCTGCAAAGGCAGAGTAACTGTACATCGTTAATGGGAGAACTAAGGGTGACTCTCTGGGAAGATATACTGTACATACTGCTCTCCCCAGGGCAACAGTGTTGTAGACTATGCACTAACAGACATACAACATAATAGGATAACTTATTTCACAGTCATGCCACAACTACCTATATCAGACCACTGTCAGATCACATTTAATCTAAAAAAAACAACTAACCATACAGCTCCTCAAATGACCAAAGCTATGGTTAACCCTCTACCTATTAAGTTCACCTGGAACAAAAACAGTCCTGTTGATTATGTGGCAGCGCTCAATAGTCTGCACATTAAGAACATGATATACAGTTTTATCTTTAACACATGTGGAGAAGATAAAGGACATATTAATGCTGAAAAAAAAAAAGTTCATGTAATTGGCTAAAAAATCCAACATGAAAACAGTAAAAATCCTTTCCTATCGTATACAAAACATAAAGACCCATTAAACCAAGCGACACGAATCCTTTATCAACACACCCTTAAACAATACAAAACCATGTTAAAAAGGAAGAAGGCACAACACAAACACACACAACACAAACCATTATGGAAGATTCAAGTCATCAGAATTCCTTCTGGGAAATGTGGAAAAGGCTAGATACAAATAAAAAAGAAAATTTCTCAATTAAGGATAGAAATATCTGGGAAATAATTTTGAAATGCTGTATCAAAACCACAATGAGGAACTGAGTGAAACAAAAACTAACTGCAACAAAAGATAAGCTTGACCAATTAGATACACAAATATTAAAAGCTGAATTACACTGAAGAATTTAAACACTCACAACTAAGACAGCCTATATATATACATATATATACATATACACATATATATAAATATATACATACACATATATATATATATATATATATACATATATACATACATACATATATATACATACACATACATATATACATACATATATAAATACATACAT
>JAODLL010004269.1:0-11226 GCA_026546735.1 Forbesichthys agassizii | reverse complement strand
CTACCACAGAGAGCGTGTCAGTCGGATTCAGGAGTTCCTCAAAGTGTTCCTTCCACCGCCCAATTACCTCCTCAGTTTAAGTCAAATATAATACATATATTCTAATCTGGACATGTTTAGTGTGTTTACCCACAATGCCTGCCAATTTTATTGTGAAAGTGTTTTTTCCTTGTAGTCAGGAAAACATGTTTTTATTCACAGAACAATATTTCATTGTGGTATAGAATGTTTCTTCCATCTGACATCCCATAATGGTGTGTGAAGAGGAACAATTGGTTTCTGTCTGCCATGGAAACGGGAACAATTTGATTGTTGCATGAAAGTTTATGACATATCCTGATCACCTTTTTGATGGCATGTTAATAGGTGCTAATAAAGAGCATACCTGTCTACTCAAACAGACCTTCACATTGTTTGATGTATCTATCTCAAACAAACCTTTGTTTATGAAGAGCCCTCTTTATCTCCAGGGTAAAGCAAGCCACTAAAGGCCCAATTATTCTCCAGTTCTGTACACATATGTATACGTATGCGAATCATACACATGCAGCATTGCCAACATTACTGCATACTGTATATCTAAACAGATATTTAAAATCTGCATCCACTAAGATTGAGTTCAGTGGCTCTGATTATCTCAGGAGCTGAGTGCACTCAGTACAACCAGAAGTGCCAGATAGCTAGTTAACCTGAAAATAGTAGTAGATACTTCTACACATCCCTGGCACCATAAATAGAAACATAAGCAATGTGGTGAACACCGCTCATAACAGCAAAGCAGTACGCACATACAACTAGAGATGAAATGGTATGAAATCACGATATAGTGAACAAAATGATCACGGTTAACGATATTATCACGGTATTGTTAAAATGTACTGAATTTAAGAACAAGAAGAAAAATAAGGTAGTGACATAAATTGTCTAATTTATTATCATAACAAGCCTAAACCAAAAATTGCATTGATTGTTCAGTAGGCCATTAACTTGACATGTTGTGCATGTTTTATGACAGCTCAATTATGTGTAGAATCATGACTATATTATGAATATATTAATGATTCTACACATAATTTAACTGTCCAAACATGTTAATAACATACCTAACTTTTTGATAAGTGACAACATATTCAGGGGAGCAAAAAAGTTGCATACAGCTATGTAGCTATAGGCTATTTTAGGTAGTCTGGCAGGGTCAGGCCTTTAAGATGGCATACACTGTGACTTTTTAGGCCCGATCTCTGAGCCGCACGAGTCATTAGGAGTTGGGCCGAAATTCAGCTTGTCGGGCGTCGTTTGCCGTGCAGTGTACAGGGGATTGCGGTTGCGGCGAGGAGCGATTAATGGCTCCCGACCTTCTGACATACGACCCGATACATTTTTGACAATGTCAGAATTTCAGAAATGTGGTCAGCTATCGTCAGGATCTGCACAGTTGAAGCAGAGCCACGATTCGATTCCCCAAATCCAGTGCCCTTTTGCCTCACTGCACATGTGCAAAGTGTATGAAAGCGCCATGGTGACATGAAGCCTGATATGGACAGTAACGCCGGGTGCCCACCAATGCATCAAATATTTCACGTGTTATTTTTCTGCAATTACATCAGTTCTTTTCTGCACCAATGTAAATAAACTAATAATAGCTTTGGAGGCTGGCTGGTCGAGCTGTGGCAACAGCCTTGCAGACAGCCTATACTGGCTGGTTGTTGTTTTACTTAATCTATTTTTAATGTCGACCTAGCCTATTTAGTTTACTATTTATCATTAAGAAATGTTTTATAGCATGGCAGCCTATTTATTGTAGGCTATTATCAACGGCATCGTTGGTTAGTTTTACTGTTTTCTGTTACTGTGTGTGTGTGTGTGTGTGTGTGTGTGTGAGATGAAGGCGATGTCACATGTTGTCACGCTGTCATCCTGGTTTGACTGATTCGACTTGTCATTTCTCTGTATAGCCTACAACCACAGCTACTCCCCTCTCCTCCTCTCCTCTCCTCTCCTCTCCAAGGCCTGCTTGATATTTACAGTGTGTTGGTGGCATCACTGAGCAGACAGTTGTGTCTGCCCACAGGACAGTTTTGTCTGTTTGTGAATCTAGTGTTGACCCAGTCTTCCATTAGTGACTGATATGGAATGCTACTAAGAGATGGCCTACGGTCCAGTGTGTCTCACCCTGCCTGCTCCTACATACTCCTGCTTAATGTAACCCTGCCTGCTCCTACATACTCCTGCTTACTGTAACCCTGCCTGCTCTTAAACTTTAAATCTGTCCAAAAAGGCAGATTACACATATTAGAATGCATATTGATGTCATAGTGGTCTGCAAACTGCAGTGGGAAGGGATGACTGCTGCTAAATTAAAATGATTAATTGGTTGAGGTGGAATATGTTTGTATTCTGGCAAGATCCAACCTGCCCATTGGGTCCTCCTGATTGTGGCAATGTTAATTAAAGGTATAGACTGTAAGCTATTGCAAGCTAGAGCAATTTTTTGTCAAATTCCCGATTCTTGCATTTCACAAGTTTACCATTCTCTGTGCATGTTGAAAAAAGAATCCGGTATTTCTACACTGGCTCTGTAAATAGGAACATAAACAAAGTGTCAAACATTACTCCCAGGACAACCATGCCCTTGGCTATGCAATGCTTTTCAGTGTGTGGGGCTGAGCTTCTGAGGGAGTTTGTTGTAATTTGATCTCGTTAGCAAGCGTTCTCGACTAACCCTGCCCAAAGGTAAAATCAGCTATTGCAAGCTAATACACATTTAGTCAAATTCATGCAGTAACACACATCACACTTAAATGACTTACTGTAGCTGATGCGTTTTGAGTTTTTAAGAATCAGAAGCCATACCGGAAGGCCAAGGATGCTCACTGCACCAGGTAGTGTCACTATGATGCCTATAAGAATATGTATGAGTTGCCCCACGGTTGAACTTTGAAAATTCGATAATCAGACATTTTTCAACTGAAGGTGACAATAAGCCTGAACAGGTGTAAGGTGGGACAGACAAACACAATAATCACGCAGTTGTGTTCAGAACACCAGTACTGATCTGTATTTAGTATAATAAACCATAGGGATATGCCAGAGGCTTGGGACAAACTGGAAGTCTGAGAAGCAAATATGAAGTGGAGGTGTAATCTTTCAAAGTCAACAGACAAGACTTGGGAATTTGGCAGCATCTTATCTTAGGTACATATTGGCTATAAACAGAGGCTGTAAATGATATACTATTGAACTTATCATTTGTAATGAGTTAGAAACAAAAAATGAAGGTCCTTGCAGTCCCACAATATGTCCTCGTTAGCAACCTATCATTTACCTATGCTTATAACATGTTCTTTAAAGCTGCAGTCCTGAACTGTGCCGTTTACTATATTCTGGTGCACCCTTAATTAAGTCACAACTCAAAACGATCATGCTCATGTGTGATGATGTCACTGTATGAACAGCATGTAGCACCTAACTGTTGTTTGATGCAAAAGCAGACAAGTGCTATGGCTTTTATGAATGGGCAGTGTGCTGTTAATGGACTAACCCAGAAGACAAAATGTTTTGTTGTTGATGTTGAAAAATGAGAATAGCGGTAATTAGGGCCGCTATACATTACCAAATGCGTGGCCTCGCACAACGTTGATGCGTACGAGCGCTCGGGCTGTCCCAAGCATATTTCACATAGACATGTCGGCTATTTCTGTAAACAAAAAAAGTGCCTTGAAACTAGCTATATATTTATAACTAGGGTCTTTATGTGCACAAATTGTTTCTTATGAGTGTTTCTTATTGGTGTAACTAGGATATTTGCTGTAAAAAAATATTTTGTTAATGCCTATAACACTCATTTAGGAGCTCAGTAGGACAGTGCATGTCAAGTCAACATGCACATGTCCGCGCATACAATATTTGGAGGTGCACGGACAGGCACTATATGCCTGGGCCTTTAGTCCCAAATGAGTCCAGCTCTTTCAGATTACACACATCCCAAACGATGTGTTTATGATAGAGGACCTGTAAGCTGCTCATGCACTGTGAGACCAATCGCCCCTCTCCCAGACAACATTCAGAGGTATATGTGCACAGGTTTATCATCAACATCTAACCCTGAACTCTGTTTTGGCTGTTAGCCACGTCGGGGAGCCTGGCGCTGCCGTTATTGATCTGCGAGAGAACTGCAGCGCATGTACAGATGAAAATATCATTGATCAGATGGAATGAGCGAATATTAAATGTCTCTTTGTTAACAGCAGATGGCTGCAACGATGGCCACTGATCTCAAATGGACCACTACTCTGATAGCGCTGAGAATAAAAATGGGTTTTTAAACAGATTTGACACTTTACATTTGCAGCTTGTCTGCAATGCAAACATGCAGTGACAGTCTTGCGGGAATTAACAGACAGACCCATACCTGGAGATTAAAGTATTGCAAGATGAAAGTGTTTCTTGTTCTGAGGTGAAACGTGTCTCCTAAAGAGAGCTCATGTTTGAACCAGCGAAGCAGCATGATATAACATTTTGTCCTTTATTCCAACATGGAAACAATAAATGTAGCACAAAAGCATTGTGTGTGCATGTGGTGCACTGCACACACAATCATGTATGATGCCTGTATCTATATATTTCTGTAAAGTGCATGTAGAGTAATGTGCATATGGGCACACAAACACAGCATATGGCAGAACAGTATATGGAAGATTGCGGTGCAAGCCAAGCCCAGTCTTTTTTCCTCTATAAAGAAACATATGGTTCAGATCCCACCCCAGCTTACCCTAGAGAGGCTCCTCATACTGTGTCCACAGAACATACAGCTAAATATATCCACCAACTATGCTTACACCAATGAGAGTTGTAGAGAAAAGACTGGAGAAGAATGTGGGATTAGCATGCACTTAGATTCAAACCAAAACATTTAGTTGTAGTAAATCGTGTTTCATGCAAACATTTATCTGCATTTAAACTAAGAGGTAATTGGTTAGTTAATTTCTTGTTCATGAATCATGATGCGGTTGCCTTCTTAACAGAAAATTATTATTATATTATGAGAAATACCAGGCACACTAGGAATATATGCAGTATCCTGCGTACTGTGGTGCATTTTTTCAGTGATTATAAATATAGCATAGTGTGAAATTGATTGTTAGTTTTCTGTAAGATTTAAAGGAATTATAAACAGAAAGCAGTATGTCAATTAGGTTAACCTGTTAATGTGCATTTACACACATTTTTCTTTGAAGGGTAACATGTTTTCCATGTCTGATTGAAGCTTTGTTATATTTAGTAGATTCAGCGGGAAAGCAGCTGAATCTGGCCATGGAAATGTTGTGTCTTCTTCATAAATGTACAAGAATGGGGTCAAAAAAGCATAAATGCAATAGCAAATTGATACAAATGTCTGCTTCAGAAAATGATCTTCAGCAGGGATTCTACCCCATAATTAATCATAATGTGCCTAAGTTCATTTTGAAAAGGTGCAATCAAAAACAATTAACTGATTACTCAAATGTAGTTTTGTTATTTTATGACAAGGGTAGGATATAGTGGTCTAGAAGTCTAGTGGTTACGGTGGTTGCCTCCCAGCAGACAGATGTAAGCATCCTGAGCAAGATGCAATAATAACATTATATACAGGCCACTATGAGACAACCTACCAAAAGTGCCCTGGGCTAACTGGCTCCAGGTTGTGAATGAGGGTTGCAGGTGCAAAGCGTTGACAGGAGGTGACACAAATAAGCGTGGCCGTCAGAAATCTCAGCATGACTAGATATGATGAGACGATTCATCATATCGAGTGAAGCTGGCTTTGAACTGTGTTTTATGACTTAATAGAGCAGGATTTGGTGAGGTGATTGGCTAAGGGATATGACGTGTAGAAAGACTGCAGAACAGGTTCCATCTAGAGAGCTATAAATAGACAGACTGAAAAAGATGGCAGCTCGTACATCCCAATAGCTTTGCTCAGTGGTTTAAGAGAAACATGCAGGCTGCGCCATCTTGGACATTATTCCTTGCTCATGCACAGTACAATCACAAGGCTAAGGTTAGAGGATAGAAGAGGATAACCATCAATACATGTAGATAACTGATATGGCATGAAAGAATCTGTACAGAAGAACCATTGCCATATTACAAAGTGTCATGAGCCAAATGTGGCACCTGACAAAAACAGAGTGTTAAATCAATTACTGTTTTGAATGGGTGTGCATTCCATGTGCAGAACCCTGCAGTTGCCACAAAACACTACTGCTTCAAGTCTACAGCTATGATACATATATGAACTAAGGACAATATTAAAGTGGAATACAACTTCAATTATACTCAAATCACACTCTGGGGAAGGGGGCGGGGCTTAGTGCAGTCACTACTTTTTAGACTTGCTTTTGAGAGAGAGATATATGTTTGCTTACTCCACTGTATACTTTTCCCAAGAAACTTTCCACAGGTTGAACACAGCATGAAAATGTTCTGCTATAAAGCATGTTAAGCTTTATTTTTTTCTTGGCGATCGCCACATTGCAGCGTAGTATCTGAGCTCCATTGATAATGGCTTTGTATAGTTGTCATGCACACACTTAACTCAGTATATACTCAGAGTTGACTAAACTAACTCATATCAGCTGTTCTGAAACTGAAAACTCTTGAGTTTTACATCTTAGAGTTGGCCAACTCAGAGTTCACGGTTAGTTTCAGAGTTGGTTAAACCAGCTTGCTGAAATAAGGAACACAAACAAGTGGTGCAGATCGCACCACACAACTATATCCTCCTACCCATGGCAATACATGTCCATTGTGCAGAAGGAGCATTGAGAGATGTGTTTGTTTTGACGCGATCATGCTCAAATATAAACAATCCGTCCCCAGAATACATGACGTCATCTTTAATGGCACGGCATTGCCTATTTCTATGGGGACCTTGGTAAAGACAAATGGCTGCTAAAAGGTACAGTAGAGCACCCTATCTCTCCGAGTGGTTTGAACTAACTTCTCCTAGTGGTTAAAGCCAGCACTACATCACTATGTGTGCATGTCCCTCCCACAGCTCAGCCCTGAGTGGCGTGCATTAATCTCTCCTTCCCCAACAGTACACTGACACACATACACAGTGATCAGGGGGAGCTTTGATGTTCTGGGGAGTGTTGCAATTACAACAAGCTTGTTAAGTCCAAGTTCATTTTGTGTGCATATTAATGTAGGTGTGTTTGTGTGTGTGTGTGTGTGTGTGTGTGTGTGTGGGTGCTTGTCAACAACGTGCGTCAACATTGCCTCTGTATCTGTGGAATCACGGGCTGGCAAGACCATATTTGCTGATACACGCACACCATGCCACATTTTAGGGTGCATGCAAACACAGGCAAAGAAACACACACTCTTTATTATTGAGTGCTGTGGACATTTTGTCTGAGAAGCTAGTGACCTCTGACCTGCACAGCTACAGCTATGCTAATGTTTAGCACCATCCTTCAGCAGTAAAGAAAACAACATCAGACTCTGCTATGCCTCATGTAAACACACAGCCATGTTTAAAGAGACACACCATAACACTGTCTGGCTGCAACAAGCAGAGCTGCATACTCAGGGTTTCTCAACTCGCAGCTTCAAGACTGAAACCTGCGTGACATGCATTTGCACTAACTGTTTAAAGAACCTGTTTTCTCTCAAGTGTCCCTCTTGTGGCTATGATAAAGAGCTCTACGTTTGGTGTATTTTGTTGAAATTGCCATAGACAACTGTCTTACGTACATTAGCTTTAAACTATATATCCCTGCTCTGTGGTCATGTTGAGAAGATTCCTCTATTATTCTCTACTATATATCATTAGGCAGTGTACAGTCAAATGAACTGAAATAGATGTATTGATGCAGCTCTTCAGAATGAGAAATGCTCTTAGAATATAGTGTATACAAATAAAGTAAGAACAAATAAAATAACATACAGTGTATAGCATAAAATGATAATATAATTGATAACAAATTTGCTAAAGAATTTCAACGTTATATTTTTACATTTATTAAAGAACTTTAACATAATAACTTACCTAAATATAATTGAAATTGAAATGTACTGTATTTGGTAAAATCAGCCTACAGTTACAATAATATCTATGTACAATGATGCTTTCAGAGTCAAACAGGTCATAGAGAGAGAGGTGGCTATAATAATAGGAACAAATGACTTGAAAACCTACCCTGAAACACAATTACAGTTTAAATGCCTCCAACTCAAATTCTAGATTATTTAAATTATATGAGAGGGTTTACTACACTACTTCTTCTGGAGCAGATACATGACATGTAGGCCTACTTCTATGTCTTTTACTTGACAGTTTTATCAAAGGTGACTTGTTTGGTGTAGTTTACATTAATACGTATTTGTTTTAAAATGTAAATAGATGGATTATCTTGGAAATGGCCCACATTCACTTCCTGATGGGAAGTATGTCACGATAAAGATTGCAATGACTCCTAATCAATGTTTTCTGTTGCTATGATGCCCTATAATAAAGGGTTACTTTCAGTAAAAGTTCTACCCTGTCGTGGGAATAATTATTAGTATTACTAATGTAGATACATAGTCTTAAAGTGTAACACGCTGCCCTGAGCCTGAATCCATTGATAGCACAACTTCAAATGCTGAAGTGTAGTCAAGGAGCTGAGTGAGAGGCTGAGAAGGGTAGCCCGTTAACATCAATTGATTTTTATGATGCACGAGTGGACTAAAATCAAAGTTGGAAGCGAGCAAGGACCTTGGGCAAAGGTATAGAGTGTAGAGACTTTTTGAACACATAGAATCCAGATTTGTATCAAGATTTCTTTCTCAATATTAACAGCATTGATGTGTCTAATCACAAAACACTAGCATTTAGCTTACAGCTCATGAAACACAATTAAGTGTGCAGTGACTCTTTAAAATGTAGGATTACAAGAAGAAGAGTTTGGTCAGGCATCTTGCTTAAATATGCTTATAGATCTTGAAACTTTGGTTTGAGACTTGAACACCCTGTCTACCACTAGACTATCCTGCCCCCTTCTACTAATCCTACTGCTACTTGGACAATACGTGTTAGTGCTGCTACTGGGACAGGTACGTGTTAGTACTTCTACTGGAACAGATACATGTTAGTACTTCTACTGGAACAGATACATGTTTGTACTTCTACTAGACCAGATACACGTTAGTACTTCTACTGGAACAGATACATGTTTGTACTTCTACTGGAACAGATACATGTTAGTACTTCTACTGGAACAGATACATGTTAGTACTGGAGAAGGAACATGTTTTTTATAAAGCTTGACAGATCAAGGTTCAATTCATATAAATATTGTGTATGGAAAGAGGAAGATTAGCATTTTTTGTATCATGTATTATTACCTCACTAAATTCACATACAAGGAATGTTTGTGCATGTGCATGTGTGCATACAGTGCATACACACTGCCTTGCAGAACCAAGATAAGTAGTGGATTAGTGGATAGTTTATAGTTATACTATCGATAATGAAAGCGCTCTCTCTCTCTCTCTCTCTCTATAGCTCTCTCTCTATCTCTGTCTCTCTCTATCTCTTACTCTCTCTTTCTCTCTATCTCTCTATCTTTCTCTATCTCTCTCTACCTCTCTATCTCTCTCTACCTCTCTATACATGTACAGTACACCCTAACAACTGCTTTGTGTTCCTAACAACACACCATGGTCATGCGCTACTCTATACAAACTCCCACACATATAAACAGAATCCAACATACACCCTACAAGTTCATACCCACGCATTAGTACATGTTCACAGACGAACACATAAACACCCTGAGGGAAACTTGTGTGCGTTTAGCCAGTGTGTTCCTTATGGCATCTTACATGTGTCTCCTCAACGATTAGATAAGAATTGACCAATGGGCAACTCACATATCTGGGCCTGTGTGTTGGACATCATTAAATCATAACTAAACAAAACCAAATGTAGATAAGAGCAAAAGTGGGTGGGTTCAACCTAACGTTTGCAGCCGTGGTAGGCGCAGCTATTGCCGCCGTTAGTGTGAATGCCCCTTAAGTGACTTCAGCATCACTTAAATTCAAAAAAATATTTTTTTCTTTTATACATTTTTTTTAAAAATATTGTTTGCTATGTGACACGAAGTAGACGATGTCTGACTATTTAAATGAAAATGATTCGAGTGAAGAAAGTCTCAGTTTGTCATGCATTTGTTGAAGTATAAGACTGTGAAAATATGAAATTATAAAGACTACAAACCCTGTGTCGCGTAAGTGTCATGACATTTTCGCACCACACCACAAGTGTGCGAGACGAAAGCTGTAGTTCACTGAGCGGTTAGACACAAAACTAAAGATTACAAAGAACAAACTGCAACGTTCTTGACTTGAGCAATTATCTTTTATATAGACACACATCTGTGTAACGGGATCAAAAAATAAATTGATTCTCGCCGTTACTATATATAATTCTACTATACATATTTTTCCAAACTAAGTTCCCATAATACAGAAGTGACTTAGGCTCTCTATTCAGTGTACAGCTTTTTATCTTATTTTGCATTTCACATTAAATATATACAAAACATACAGTAATATATGTCCTATCTTATGCCATTGTCAGCTGGGGGCCTTTTATTGCCTAGGGCTATAAATAGCCTACATTTGTGCATAAGCCCTGCTACAGTACTATAGATTAATTTGCTATAGCTTACAAAAAGCTACAATATGTGTTCTAACCAAGCATAGCCGAATAATATAAATATATATATAAAATCCAGCAAATCTATTAATTGCAGCAATATTGCTGTTTCTTCATTGTCTAGCAAAACCAGTAAAACTACTTAACTCATGATAAATGTTAATTAAGTTGTAGGCTAATGTATAAGGCATATCAAATATGTATCTGTAACTGTTTAATACAGTCTTGTGATTGGGTTGGTTTGCTTACTCCACGTGAACTCTTATTGCGTCATAATTTAGTGCTTGTCCCTGGTTCTGCTTTCGTTCACATCAAAGCCATGCCAGCATTTTCCCTGTAATGTTACTAGGTTGCGAGGTGGGAAATTGGAGGAGCAGATACAGGTTTATCGCACCCTGTTCTCATTCACACGACCCCATATAGCAGGGGTAGGTAACCTACCTACCTGGTCCTGGAGAGCCACAGTCCTGCATGTTTTAGATGTCTCCCTGCTCCAACACACCTGATTCTAATGAACAAAGTTAGAAGTGTGTGTGTTA
>JAODLL010004268.1:0-34170 GCA_026546735.1 Forbesichthys agassizii | reverse complement strand
ACGTCTCGGGATCCCCCAGTCAGAGCTTGCTGATGTTGCTCGGGAAAGGGAAGTTTGGGGTCCCTTACTGAAGCTGCCCCCGCGACCCGAATCCGAATAAGCGGGAGAAGATGGATGGATGGACAGTTGCTCAAGGAGATTTGCTTTATTCATCAGTATGAGCTCATTTTGTGAATTGGTCTTATTGTAGATGCTGGGGATGCTGTGTGCCTGTGTGGTCCTGTGCAGGAAGAGCCAAGACACTCCCTATGAACTCCTTATCACTGGAGGAACTTATGCATAACCATCTTGACACACAATTAACATGGCCCACACCATTAACCAGAGAACGATCAAGGCCAGGGTATATTTCAACATCAACATCGCTGTGGTTGTGTACCTATTGGCTGGGTGCATACATGGCAACAAACCAACTGCGACATGCACACGCGTGCGCACACATACCATTCAGACACCTGCTATTTTGACTAAATGTCCGGACAAAATTTGTGTTAGTTTGAAGAATACTGTGGTCCTCATTGGCAACATTCTAAAAAGGCCAGTGAGATTGACCATTTATTCTGTTACTATGACTACATGGGTTTTATTTTTATAGGTTTGCAAAGATTAGTTTGCTAGACCATATGTACTGTATAAAATAGTTTAGTTTGCACTATTTGTATTGCTTTGTAATATGTTACAAATGCAGAAGATTGTTTGCTCATAATCACATTAAGAAAATTAGTAGTCTGCACGCATTTTTCCACTACAGTGGAACATTGTGTTAAGATATAGATGTCTTCCAGTACCTTATCATAATCCTCATGTCTTTCCTAGGTGTGATTCACCTTTACTTATAGTACGGTTAAATGAATTCCATCCTCTGTGAAGGAATGCATTAATGTTGACTTTATTTGATCTTTGTAGATGTCCAAACGGCCGAACTGTTGCGTGAGCCAGAAGCAGTATCAGTGAGGTCAGATTGACATAGGTGATAATGTGCCATCACATGCTATGGCTGAATACTGTAGATTATAATCAGCAGACAGCACACCAACCCACGAGCTCTACAGACCTGTGCTGGGTGGTAAATTAAGGATTTAATTCTGTATGCAAATGTATCTATTTTGAAGGATGTGTTTCATACATTGTGGGTGACATTACACATTCAACATGTGAGTATGGGTGGATATACCATGTCATTTATTTGATATTACTTGATTGTTATACTTTGTTTTGGTGAGGATTGAGAACTGTATCTTTAGCAGCAGTGTTCTCTAAAGAAAACATAACATAAATCTTGCTTCACTGCAGTTATACTATAAATATCTTGTAAAAAGAAACTAGATTCTATATGTCGGTTTCAGAAATATATTTTTCATGTAGTCTTTGCTGTTTTGATTGGTGCGAGCTATGGAAAAGATTTTGATTTGCCAGTGTGTAGCAATGGGAGACTGGAAGGTAAATAAAATATTTGAAAAATATCAACTCTTTATTACTTTAAAATGCATGAGTATTAGCACTATTAGCACTATTTTTATTCATATCAACTGCTGCTGTCACTGGAAGAATAAGTTAATCACTTTACTATTTGTGATGTTTAAGGAGTTTACACACAAGGGGTCATGGTTTGGTAGGACCGAATATTTTCACTTTATGGTGTAGCAGACATGAAATTAGGCATTAAGTTGCTAGAAACTCACTGAGCATTGACAAGAGCATTCTCAACAACACATGAAAATAGATTTAATTTCCCGAACTAAATACAATTATCTTTATGATGAAGTAATTTACATTATACCGGTATTAAATTAAATACTTGATAGTAAATAATCCTAGTTGGAAGTCATGCACAACAAAAAGAAAAAGAAAATTTCTTCATGAACTATAACAATGTACAGGTAATACCTTTGATAAGAGTTAATTCTTCACCTGTCCCTGCAAAGATTATCTATCCACACTAGTCTTAAAAAAAAAAAATTAGTGAGCATAACAAATGAACATTGCACAATTATACAAATAAATAATTTACCTAAAAGTATTCTCTCGTCACTCCCGTTATGCAATAGGAATGTTAGTTTATATGGGGACTATAGAGAGTTTGCCACGTAGATTTCATTAGATGAGGGAACGAACACAAGTCACAGGTTTTCATCAGATGATCTCATTCTTTAGCCAGGTATGAACCTGGAACCAGTCCAAAGTGGCCTTTTTTTGCCACTGTCCACCACCCATCCTCACCTTGCTCTGTGACAGTCACAATGTCTCCAGCAGTCAATGACATTTCATCTTCCCCCTAAGGCAAAGGAAAAATAACAAGCAAAATGAAATCTAATTTGCTAAATAATATGAAGTGCCAGTATTACAGGTAATATGTGCCAGTATTACAGGTAATATTCCAGAGCTGGGTGGCATACAGGTACGTTACCTTGGCTACATAATCATAAACAGCCTTGTAATTCTGGTTTTCCTGTTGACATTCGGTTTGTCCATGAAATATTGGAATGAATGCATACACACCATCTGATGTTTCATCTGTAGAAAACATTAGGGTACATTTATATAATAAAAATCATTGTTATATAGCTTTATTAGTAAAGGTCCCCTCCAAATGTACAGTATGTTTTGGTAGTTAATGCATATCAAAATCAATACGCATTTTTAATGCTTAAAATGTGTAAAATATGCTGTATCCCTAATTAAGTCGTGTCCACCGTTACCCCCTAAACACCCCCTGACCCCCCACCAACAATTACCTATAGTCACCTGACTTTCATAAAGTTGGTCCAATGTTTGGAGGTAAATTACCTACAAGAACTAGGCTAATTATCTCTGTTTTTCTCTTTTTAATGTTTTAGAATGCTTTGCTGTAAACATGTCCACCCTGTTATGCGTATAATGAAGCTAATGTGTTTTTGGAATTCATCAAATTTGGTTGATGTTAAATATCTTCCCATGGGTACCACGTGCAGGCATGTTCTTCATATTCAGTAGTAATGACAGACTTTAGCATAACATGTCCCCCTTGTTACTGTCCCCCTGTTATTATTATTATAATGATATATCATTATACGATATTAAATCATAATATCATAATATTAATATCTAATAACTTGACCAATATATACCTATATATACATAGGCCCTATAGCCCTACTGTATTTTAATGTGCTCTCATTAAGATGAAATTAGAAAATAATGAGAAAAAAAAAATAGGCTCAAATGTCACTGTTGACTAGGAATAACCCATTAAGCAATTTTTAATTTTGGCCTGAGTGGTAAATAAAATAACTTAGTAAGTACAACCCTGTATTTCTGAAAGAACACACTTAAAATATCAGAGATTAAAGACATGTTTTACTTAACAATAGCAGCTGTTATTTTATTTATCTCAGGTTACTTTTACAGTCTATACATATTTACATTTTTTATTCAGTGCATGTGTTAAGATTAAATATATAAGCAATGTCTTTAAAAATGTTATTGTATTATGGCTTATATCTTATCACATTTTGGAAATAAATCACCTGTAACAACTATACTAGAATGGGATACATTGCTTTAAATGCCAACACATGGCTCAAAACACTGCAGTACCTTACCTTCAGGCTCACTGTTAATTTTAGAAAGATTAGGACAGCTTCCTTGCAGGAGATTGGAAAATCTAGAAATCATGAACAAAACAAATGTGTAAAAACAGAGGATAAACAGATCTCACAGTCAAAATCAAAATATATTGTCATCCATTCTGCAGGGGTGATCAAACCTTTTCTTGACCTCTCCTACAAAACCAGCAATGCCATTCTTGTCTGTTATAGTGTTCTTATAGTAATTCTGGAATTCAAGTGAGTCTATAAGGGCAAAAAAAATAAAAAACATCTCACATCTGGTGTTCTTTCCATAGCTACCAAATATTGGTTTACCAAGGTAGATTATATTTATGATTTTCATCTGGGAACATATTCAAATTCAAATAGGGAAGAAACATTAATGACAGGGTTCAAGCCAACCTGGTGGACAGGTGCCTGTGCCTTTCATCTCTATGAAGCGGTTGTTATCAACAGTGATGTCACAGTTCTCCAGCAACTTCCTCACATCCTCATAACACTGAAAGAAAGATGATTGTGTGTAGAGGGATTAGTTAACATGTCTTACGTTGGCTGTTGGCTATAGGGTAAGTTGAATTGGCTATAGGGTAAATTGAAGTTAATGTTTTTGTGAGTACCCACATCGTCATCGCTCACACATTGCGTTGATAATTGGTTGCAGTGCACCCACAAGCCATTCCTTATAATTGTAATGCGATCCTCCTCTTGCTGCTGAAACACCTGCCAAAAACACACACACGCACTAACATGCATGCATGACCGGCCATGAAAACACAGATCAGAGGTGCTAGGATCATAAAACACAGACGGAGTGTGATGTCATTCTCTGCTCAGAATGCAATTATTCCACTATAGCTTTACACAAAATAGTTATTGTTTAAAATATTCTATATGTGACCTTTTAAAACAACAGATATTATTGCTACTAGAATAGCAAAATACTTTAGGAAATAATACGTGGTCATACCATAATTTCCTGCCTAAAAAAGTTCCTTAATTAAAGAGAAGTGGCAAACATTTCTTATACAGTATGTACCACACGTTATGGCCTATAGATTCTGGCTGTCTCAGGGGCGTGTCTAGGACATTTTTACTGGGGAGGCACAGTAGTGGCAAAGACATTTGTGGTGGTGGCCACAGAAGAACATATTCAGTGTGCCAAAAATATTTGTTTGTTATGGGCACTATAGGTACTAAAAATAGGCTAAAATTTAAATGTTACTTGCTTGCATACACATAACTGGTTATGGTCAGTCTCCTATTTTGCATAACCTTTTTAGACTAGTCAAGGTTATTGCAATTACAAACTCTTTGACTATTTTCTGATCTCATTTACAAATGTTAAGGTTATTAAGTATCCAAATAGCTACACACCAACAAAAAAAGCATTCTATTATTTAACCTACTATAGCCTACATCCATTATAGCATAGGCTATAGCCTTCTGATATAACACATTTATCCTGGAAGTCTTTATAAAATAAAAAACAACTTTGACCATATTTAAAACTGTTAAAGTAATGCACTTTGGTCTTAACACTGTAAGGTGGTAGTCAAGTGACAGGTGTTATTACACCTACATAATGTAAACACAGGCTTGATTTAATCTAAGGAGAAATTAGTATGCGTGGGAACCAAATAATATAGGCCTTGTATTATGTACAAAGAATGGGGAATTGTAATCTTACTGAACCAGAATGTATTATTGGTTTCTAACTTCATATTTAATATACAATACTTGATATATAACAAACATTCAGAATGGTTAATTCACATTAGACACAGCCTGTCTAATGAGCAGTATGCATAGTTTTAGTTTGTCATATTTAAGTACTGCCTCTTTTACCCTTTAAACCCGAAGGGTCTTTTAACAGTTTTTCACTATTTTTATATAATTAAATAATTCTAAAAGTATTTCTGTAATAGCTGTCATCAAGTATTTTATGTCTCTGATATCAGCACCATCTCAGCTACAATTTGGATAATATCACAAAAAACTTTTTAAAAAACCTAACTCGCTGTTTATGATTTCAAAAAACGCAATAAGATTATAAACGCCTATTATTTTCAGCATTTTTTATTATGTAAAGGATGGTAAAATAGTGTGTAGTTTGCTTTGAAACACATTGTGATTCCTCCATGCCTTGACTAACTTTCAAACTCGTCTGAGGGTATGTTTTATCTAATTATTTCTACATTTTTTAATTTCTGAAGTATCAAAAACTATACAAAGTTTATTTATTTTTCAGAGTGTATTTTTTTGCTTTTAGGTGAGAGATTTTAGAGGCGGTTTGCCGTTGTCTTCTGCAGACCCTGTTATGTAAAATAACACAAGACATATAACAACCTCTTCAGCAGAGTGTAGATTATGAGTAAAAAAACATGAGCATCTAGCCTTTACCGCTCTGAAGATATCCAAAATGTAAACGTGTCCCTCTCACGCTATTGCCCTAATACATTCTGGCCAGAAGGGCAGATGATGACTATTGTGGTGTGAGGTTTTTGGTTTGCGTTTTATGGTTCTCTTTTTTTATCTTTTGATCGTTTGTCACAATTCTGGAAGTGGTGGTGATGATGATGACACTAATGATTGTTATTCTATTTCTTATTTTATTGTTGATAAGATGTGGTCCGTACGTTTTTATTTTATTATCTATTTTTAAATTTTTTACTCACACCTAACCTAACATCACCCACACCTTGGTATTGGTGACTTATTTATATTTAGGAATGTTTTACAATCATTTGCTTAACTTTGTGTATGTCATGTGATACTTTCTGCAAAGCCAATTGGGGACAAACAAAGGGTTGAACTTGAACTCACTACCATTCGAAGATGCATAATGCAAGGAATTTTACAGGCACCATTGCCGTCGGTCTTGTACAGCCGCTGTTATGCTGACGAACACAAGCCATACAACAATCTTTTTGGCTAAATATCTAGCCTTTACCTTTCTGGATATGATAGGAAATATAAACCTATGCCGTTTTCAGAACATAGTTGAGAGTGCATTTTAGAGAGGCAACTATATCGTGTCACATTTCAGATTTGTGTGTGTGTGTGTGTGTGTGTGGGGGGGGGGGGGCAGCTGGGAAGGTCAATCACATTTCAGTGGTGGCCAGTGCCACGTTATCTTATTTTATTGTTATCTTATTTTACCTCGCAAGTCTTCACATGGGTAGATTCCCATTGTTGACGAATCTTGTCAAGCTGTCCAATGTTGGAAATGTACAGTTTCTCTAGATGAAAATAAAAGCAATACATTTAACATTGTCTCCTTTCTATCAATTTTTGATTGCAGGTTCACTGTGCTATTTCTGTATAACCAAAGCCAAGCGGTACTTCAAAGATACAACCAGCATATTCAAATTTGCTGTTTAGCTGAACATGGAACCTTTTCAAACATGGAACATATCTGAAACTGTTCTTTGTCTGTTTGATTCATTTACACTTTTCAGTAAGTTATTGTTTTGTAATTACTCTGTTCCTGCTTTTAAGAGTAGCTTCTGTGTGCAAACAAATAATTATATCGACTGTTAGTCCAGGAACCAGAAGTAACTAAACTACAGCATTATGGCCTGCTTAGAGGTGCAGCTATCTTAATGAAAGATTGTTGACATTTTAACAAAAAACCTCTCCATTCAATGCCATGTGTTCCCCTATCAAAGCTTGTATTGTGTTTGTGTTCCCATATGCAGAGCCAGGGCTGTGTAGAAACACCACATTGGGCCCTTTAAAATACTTTAGAATGCGACTGTATCTGAAATTAAACTGTGACGTTTTTTGTTTTTCTTACCAGCTTCTTCTGCAGCCTCTCTGCACTGTTTAGATTTGCTTATAAACTGGGGGGACACAACATAGGATAACACATTAGTAGTGAGTACATACAAATCAAAGACTTATTGCTGGCACATACTTAAATTGGGAATGCAACCCTTGACTTTGAAGTTACCTTTAGACTTACAAAGATGTAATGGCCACAAAGGTGTCGATAACTTAACTTACTTCATTTGTGAGTACCGTACTGTACATAATATAAACTGCAGCTCAGTGGCACCTAACACTTGTGCCAGTCTCACTGCGCATGCTGTGTTATTCAAATACTAAATGATCTGTACTTAATCATTACATAATCGTTACATTTTTAACTTCCTTCCCTCTATATAAAGCGTCACACTGGTGTTCTGGATAGTGCATGATGCTAAGTCTTTTTTTCTTTCTATATACCTTCCTTGACATTTGTAGTTTCTACAAAATACACAATACATTCTACTGCATACAGAGCATAAGGAGTAAGTGTTATTGTGGTTATCATAGTTTGAAGAAAAAAAATTTCTTTTATTTAATTTCCGTTCTCCTCAAAGTGCATTGAATGCAGTGAAACCTGCATTACAAACTGCAAAACAGAAACTTAAACTGAAAGTGCATGCATTTTCTACAGCGCTGAGTGGCACATTCGAATCACAGCACCAGTGATTTGGAGTTCTTGGGCCACTGTAAGAAAACTGATAAATCTTTGCAGTAAATTCTTATTTGAGATGAAACATGAAAATCATGTAAATCAGATACATACACTACTACAACATTAGGATGGACGAATAAAATAACATTGCCATGACCAAAATATTATCATCATCCCAATGGTGAGTGTGTAGACTCATTAGAGTCAATGGTTGAGCAGAGGTTCAGTATCAGTTTAGGAATGCTGAGTTATGAATGTACCTTTTCTGTCTGCTTGGGTGTGGCTGTGGCAGTATTGCTCATCTTCTCTACAGCTTCTTCTGCCTCATCTGCCTCTCTGCAACGCTGCTCATAGGATCTTTTAGACTGGGAGGGAGAATACACTTTATTAAAAAAAAAACATAATAGTCTCTGCATAAAACAAATAGTTACACAGAGAGTCACATCCGGCAGGCCTATTATGTACAGTACATGGAACTAAATAAATGATCAGAATATAACTTCCTGACTACAACCAGCTTGATGTGTTGTTTGTTCATTTTTAAACCAATATAAAGTATCTTCCTCTTACAAAGTCATGGTTCAACTCTTTCATTTCCTCACATCAATGCCATGCTCTATTTTAGCACACCCTGTGCTGTGACAACCAGAATTACACTTGACACATGCATTTAAGAGGTAATAGATCATGTAGCCAAACTAAACCGCACATTTAAACCTTAGCTTTACCTGAGCGCATGCCTGCTCAAGAGATATGTGCTGCAGCACCACTGTGAACATGCTAACTTCAGTTTTTACAATAGTTTGAACATGCACGCTGTGCTGTGTGCATGCAAAATGCAGATGTATTGCGCATGCACAGCCATAGCCCAGGTAATGCCTGTGTAAGTGCGGCCAGCGGGTACAGCAGTGCAGTAGGTAAACCTCATTCTCTTGATACCTCAAGGATGCTCCAGCGACAAGCGCAAAGGCTAATGGGTTTTAGCCTCCTTGCTAGCATGCCTGCCACTCACATCTGAGATCTGGGTTCAAGTCCCATTTACATCTGGCTTATCTGTAAGCATCATCCAGCAAGATGACCAATCCCTACTTTAATGTTTGTAATCACTCACTTGTGTCATTTAGAGTGTGCAAGATACTTCCTGACTTCCTGAACACAGGTATCAACTGGACGCTCATTGGCTGATGGTTCTGTTCTGGTGTCAAACTGAATGTTGAATTGAGTGACTGATATGTAAAGCTCTTTGAATGTACAGACTGATATGCAAAGCACAGCCAGTGCTAAAATCTGGATGGTTTTTACCAGCTAATCATTTGGTTTCTAGAGAACTACCTTTAGTAATCTATTACGTTACCGTGTACTTATCAAAACGAAGGCCATCCAAATAGCCTCCAGAGTGCAGGGTTGATATCTTGTAGCAAAAATTACCTACATTATAGTAGGCTAGTTGATGTTCACAATTTCCTATCAGCGTTAATAAGGTGATCAAATGTGCTCAACAGGAAACAACACTTCAGTAATGACCAGAGAATTACATTTTCCTGATTAGAGAATGACATCACACTCAGTGGTTGTTGCTCCTCTGTTTTCATAGCTGGCAGGCTAAATGTAGCATCACATGACCATCCTAGTCTTGCAAGCTTCAGTCTTTTTTAGCAGCAAGTGTCAGTTTGGAACCCCTCAATGCAAAATTGTTTGTCACCCGGTTAGAAAATAAGCCGGTCAATCAGCAGCTAGCTGACGTTTTTCGTTTTGCGTTACATTTCGTTTTCCACCAGCTTTTTTTGTATTTCATGAAAGTATATTTTACCCTTTATATCAAATGCTTTTCAATTGAGGGGTATTCCTGATTGTTATGGCAAAACTAAAGTGGCGCTCACAAGATCAAGATGATCACACAAGGTTAAGCTGCATGTGCATGTTAGTATGGCTCATGAAGAATTTGTTTTGGTCTGAGATGCTTGTGCTCTTGTATAACATCTTGTGGCAGAAAGTCATATAAGGCTACTTTAATTAAAGATCCTCTTCTCTAATGCACCACAGCACCCCCAGAACCCAAATTGGCCACCCAGCTGCGCTGCTTATGTTCATATATAAACCAAGTTGGTCAGAGGGAATAAAGAAATTATGATACTATGCTCTATGGCATACCTCAATATTATTGTCTTATGTAAGATAACATTCAAGGAATACCATGGAGTGTGCAATAGGTAAAATGGCAATAATGGAAAATGTATATTAGCCTATACATGTTTGGTTTTCATTTACCTCTATTGTTTTCTTATACAGGGATAACTTTGTCTTCTGAATCTTCTCCATCATGCATTCAAACTGAGAGAAAATAGGAAAAACAACATTCTGGATGCTCTGTACCACAAAATACATTAACCATATTTCTTATCTAATCAGCATGCCTTGTCATAAGTCACCTAATTAAAGTCTGAAAGTTTGGGAATTAATATCTTGCAACATTGCAGGAAATAGTGTTACAAGCAAGTTAACTTTGCACTTCTCATTTTTACCTTTTTTCTCTGTTCTTTCTGACGCTCTCTGAACTGTTCCATTCTCTTCACTTCCTCCTTTAGCATACCAGAAAATTGAATGTGAAGGTTCCCAACATTTCCAATTTCTAAACAAGAAAACGCATTAAATAACGCTAAACTACATGTATAATTAACAATTAAAAATTATATAATGAGACACTATAAATATACTCCACTTACGTGTTTTCAGTTCATCAATTGATGCTCTCAATGTGCTGCACAAACGCAAAATTTGACAGTTTAAAATAGGCTAGCCAGAAATTAGATTGCAGCCTATTGGCTACCACTTTTTTTGGATAACTTTCAGACTGGCTTGTTCTGAGAATGATGAACATGCAGGATATCTGCAAATGTACATATATTTACACACCAACCTTATCTCATAAACACCTCCAGCCTTGCGTGCAATTGATACCAATTCTTTTCCATACCGCTCCTCTGCTGCTGCCCTATACGAAACAATTTGCCATTATTTACCCACATCAAGCAGAGGGGCATATTTTATTTATGTAGGCTTATAGAAGTTTCCAAATTGGATACGCCACCTCATTTTCCAAAGATCTTCGATGTCTTTGCAAGTTCGCCGACCATCTGAAAGTCTATTAAGTATGGTTTCATACCCTATATTGCCGATGTAGTCCAGTCCCTAGAACCAAGAAACACGGCATACTGACATTACATTTATTTAGACCTATAACATCCAATGCCATAATTGTGGCTGTGACTTTGACGAACACTGTACATTTACAGTGTTCGTTAAAGTCACAGCCACAATTCAATTTTAAACATATTTATATGTTTAAAATTGAATTGCTGCATATTATTTAATGTTGGTTAAAAATATCAGAAAGTGTTTCGTATCTGGCCACTCATCATTGAAAGGTTACCACACAACACTTCACAGATGATGAGAAATCGTCTTATTATTGACAAATTGTGATTGGAGTGTCAAATGTTAAATGAATAAATGAGAAAATCTCCACATAGACTATTACATTACACATTTTAATTCAGTTGATGTAAAATAACAGGACAAGCGTTAAGGCCATACTGTATAGGGAAGAATATATATTGTAACATTAAAGTAAATTAAAAAAGACAACTTTCATATTTACATTGGGATTTAGATTTAATAACAACCTAGAAGCAGTAGCAATAGTAGATTACTCACCCAAAAGGTATCTTTGAATTGTAATGCCATCTCAGCAGAAATACGATTTTTAACTCACTATATAAAGTGCCTCAGTATGGCAGGCTGTCAGTTGAGGCAAATGTACTGAACATGACACACACAGGAAACTAGCCCTCCACAACAGTGCTGGCTCACTTGTTAAATTTGAATGAGGAAGAGCGGTATTTTTCACACGTTCCCAGAGACAAACTTGACAACTAACAGCTATATCCAAATCCAATACTAGTGCACCTGCAGTTATTATACACAATCATTTGAGTGGACAGAATGTTGCCTTCTTATTTACAGTTACAAACTAGTAGCAATTTAAAAACATTTATATATTCAGCTTGTCTATAGGTTTCTAGCAATTATCTAAATCCTTATTTACCAACCTAAACACCAATTGACAAGCACAAATATAATAGCAATATTTGTTATATAAACATATAGAATATGTTATAATTCATCATGTGATACATGTAACTGTCTACCATAGTCTGTCACTTCGCTGTTCATAAAGGCATCTTGATTTTTCACGACTTCAGTCTCTGAGATTTGCCCGTCGCCATCTTGGTCCATTTCCTTAATGAGGTAAAGAGCCTTCAAATGACAAACAAACCATTTACATTAAGGGAACATACACATATGCGCCAATTGTATCAAAAAGTAGTGAGCTCTTTTTGAATTGTCTTTGTCACATTATAGACACAATTCTATGTCGTGTAAGAAAAAGTTATTTCACCTCTTCTCTTGCAGAGCCATAGCTGTTGGGCGCAACCCAGCGGAGCTGCTCTTCTCTGTTCAACTGTCCATCTTTATCGTGATCATATAGGTCTTTAAAACGGACTGTTTGTTCAGTCTCCCACTGCGATGGAGTACTGTCCTCTTAAGAAACAGTAAGGGGAGGGGAGGGGGGGGTAAGCATATCATGGGAATGGCACACTACAGACATAGCAATGGCATGCCTCCAGTCTTACCATCATTGCGAATGTCGCCAATAAATTCCTTAAGACTGATTAATCCATCTTCATCCCTGTCATATTCACTCAACACATCTTCAATGGCAAAGTCCTGTTGGGGGGAGAATGTAAAGCAATAGCTTTAAATTAGGCAGACATACTGTAAAATCCTCTCCTCCTGGAATTTTGTCAATATTAACACCAGCATTGATGTGTATCACCACAGCACAATCCTATTACTTTGTTTACGGCTCACAAAACACATTATATGGTTCAGTTACACTTTAAAAATTGTTAAATTATTATAAATAATAGTCTGAGTAAAAAGGTAAACAGCATGTCATTGTATTAATTAGTACAATGGTGTTTTGATGTGAACCTATAACTCTTACAGCCATGTGATCCACTTCAGATGGGTGTGTGAAGGCTAGAAACTCTGCCACGTTGAGGCCCAGATTGCCATCCACGTCAGCAAAATCAAAGCGCCTTTTCTCCTTCAGGTGAAGCTAATGAATACAAGACCATGTCAAATAACACACACACACACACATACAGGCCTGTACTGTTTTACTGGTATAACACAGCATGCATACATATCTGAGGGACTCCTGCTCAGGGTCATCCAGAACCTGACTGTCGTCAAAAGTGTGGAGCTGTTCATGAGCAATCGCATTGTACTCTTCCCAAGTCACCACACCGTCTATGTCAGAATCGAAGTCAGGGAAGCGCTCTTTAGCGTCATCCAGTGCATACCTTCTGTAGACATGCTGAATCCACAAAGTGATCTCCTCTGTGGATGAAACAGAGAGGCAGAGAGAGAGAGAGAGAGAGAGAGAGAGAGAGAGAGAGAGAGAGAGAGAGAGAGAGAGAGAGCAAACTAGTTCACACAGTCCAGTAGACATGCCACCTGCGACTGAAATAAATAAGGCAAAAGAGGGACACCTTGTCCAAATCAATGTGTGGAGAAGACAGCTACCTCCTCATTAGCCATTAGCTGTTCGGCTAGTGAGAAGGCTGCAGCCTAACTGCGATTACCTTATTTTCCCCTGGCCACAGCATTATGCATACATTTCACAATAAGACAATAGTATTAGTAAGACACTTTACATAATTTTATAAATAATTGTATCTTAGTAGAAAATATCCAGATTTTCTCCACTTTGCTCTGCATTTGCAATTTGTAGAGGCAGAGCTTGCAAAGATTTTAGGGGGGGTTGGTTACAAAATGTTGCTGGTTATCTCATATGATGGACTGCAACATTTAAACATTTATTTTAAGAGTTTATTTGCATTAGTTTACCTGCAGTTAATTGATGATCAGCATTTCTATCAATCTTTTTTACTATTTCAACCATTCTTTTCTTCTGCTCTGTTGGGCTAAGTTTCTTTATCTCATCCTCCTAGGAATACATCAGAGGGATGAGAACATGTTCAGGAATTACATTTAACAAATGTAAATGAAGCAAACTGAAATAAATAATTTATTATAAAGATATTTAACAACCTCATTTCCAAGCAGGACATTGTTGTCATGTTCATGGTTGTGCTGTTGATTGGTAAAATGAGTGCTTATTCCAAAAACAAGCTGCAGTAACAGCAAACCAATGGCAACCAATGTGGATGTTTCCATCTGTAAAATATTTTAAAGGTTAGTACAACAATGCTGTATCATTGGTCTTAAAAGCAATGCATTTATAAATTGCAGTTAATACCCTGCTAATAAGCAAAAGGGGGCTATGGACATCATGTCCAATAATGTCTGACAGTCTGAATCCAAATTGTCAACCTTTTAGAGTAACCTTCCAGTTGGTGAATGTGCCTCACTCTCTATCAGTATGCAACACCACCATGGTGAACCTCCATTTATTCTGTTACACTGTTGTCTTGTTGGCTGAAACAGTGTAATACATTCACAGTAAACAGAAAAAGACAAGACTGAGAGTGTGTGTGAGAGAGAGAGAGAGAGAGAGAGAGAGAGAGAGAGAGAGAGAGAGAGAGAGAGAGAGAGAGAGAGAGAGCTAGCACTACACTACAGTGACGAAGAAGGCAGACAATCTCAAGAAAACGTAATATACACGTATACTGCCATTGTAGCTCCAAAATAATATCCTACATCTAAATGAGCATCTGAGTGAGCATCTAAAATGATGCCTACCACGAAAAGTTGGCGAAACATCGCAGACGTGTATTGTACCCGGTTCAAGTTAACCAAACAACATCCCGCCCATCAACATGGTTGTCATGGTATAAAGTATGAGTCCCACCCTCAGTAAATATGTCCCACCATCCCACCCACATATTTTAGTATATGGTTGGTTAAAAAGCAAGGTTGTGCGATCTTGCACTATTCCCATTGGATAAAATGGGCGTCTTTCAAACGCGTCACGCAACACACTTCCTGCTTTATGTTAAGTTAGGTTGTCATGCTGTCATTAATGTTTTCTACATCAACTTGAGAGAAGATAACTTTGTCCTTTGACACGACACATTATCATTCACGGAACATTGGACTTGTTGTGTGTCGATGTCAAAAGATAGTCGCCACGATGGCCGGCGGCGGGGTGCTGGACAACACCGTCTCGGTCAAAGAATTAACCAAAGTGGGGACGTCAGGGAGAGATCTGGTAGCAATAGCTCTGGCTCTTCGCATGGAGGAGGCAAAACCATCGCTGTTTTGAAGGTATGTAATAAACAGCTAACTCCATGGTGCTCGTTACTAGCTAGACCTACAAATCACCCCTATAAAACATCATTCCAATACATAGTCAGGTAAGGTAGAGTTCGTATCTGGTGGCTTTCCTTCAGAAACATTCTGGTTGGTTACCTGTCTGCCCCACACGTTGGCCATGATGTGTTTGCGCTCATTCATTGCTGTGTTTCAAATGCAATGTTGAGGCGAACTATTTCACACCATAGCTATTCTGTGTGTTATTATTTCATGTAAAGGATTGATAACAACTGATTTATGTGGTTTGGGAACAATGTCCTAGTCTTTCCTCAATAAGCCAGTGTTCCCATTGTCTGCATGTATTATGCAATAGCTCTGATTTAAGATTCAGATCTTTTTAGCAGGCAGTGAAACCATATGGGTTTGTGTTTTGACCCTCAGCAGTGTGTGATTCATAGGATGCCAGCTCCAATCAGACTCGGAGCCTCAGTCTCCATGGCGGCAGGCTTGCATTAGCAGCACACACTCACTGAGCCTGCAGCTACCCTCTCACCATTGGCAGCAGAGGATGGGCTGCTGGTCACACATTACTGTGCAGTGCTGTGAGTGAGAAGGGCTCTGATGTAAAGCAATGAGAGGAGATCAGTAGAGCTGTAAATATTGTACCGTAGTGCAGAGCACCAGGCGGACAGAGAGGGCCTGCTAACTCAGCAGAGCTGAAGCTGAAGGCTCACGCTAGATTAGACATAATTGTCATATTAAAGGGACTGACTGGCTGCTAAGCACGTTCCAACGGCAGCAGTGGAGGAATGGGCACAGCTTGGTATGTTGCTATGACAGTCAAGGCTACACAGTAGGACTCTATTTTTGGTGCTCTTGTCAGGTGACTATGTCACTTAGAAGTGCCAGCGCTGGAGAGGGGGAACAAGTTTCCTGAAGTGGGCTGCTAAAGTATGTCAGGGGCTGCGAAGGACGAGGAACCTGCTTACAGACTCTTCTTCTATTCTGTATGTACCTTTTTGGTTTTTGCTTCCCTGTTCTCTGAATTTTCTAATAAGGCCAGTTCTGACTCGCTGTTGATGCATGGGTGGCTTGTAGGCCTTTGAACAGGAAACCCTACACCTGATTGCCCGCCTTATTGTACAGTCCAGAACACTATTCCCTCCTCATGGAAAATGGCCGGCTATTCATGAGCAGTTATTTACTAATTTAGAAAAGGGAAGCTCTTCTTCTTACACAGCACAGGACAGGTAACACATGTTGTGTGCACAAAGCTAGATTAGCCATCAGTGATGATGAGTAGGCTGTATGCAAGATATTCTCATGACATCGGTCGTGTGAATACCAACCAAGCTGTAGAAGTGTTAAAAAAATTATAACAGTCTGAAAATGGGAAATTAGTCTCTGTGCCTGTTAGTCGAAGGTGGTGGGGGCTGTTTTCTTTTGAGGTGATCATTATTTGTTGCATTGCCTTCTATAGAGAATAATGCCTCTGCAATGTAGCTCTGCCCACCAAAAGTAGGTCATTGGGTATTTTCCCTAGGGACATTAAATTAGCAGGCCAAAAACACTGACTATATGCTGTTTACGCATTTATAAAACAATTTGACCCATATTATTTACATAATTTGC
Organism: Forbesichthys agassizii; assembly: GCA_026546735.1. Lineage (NCBI taxonomy): Eukaryota > Metazoa > Chordata > Actinopteri > Percopsiformes > Amblyopsidae > Forbesichthys > Forbesichthys agassizii. Next base: position 17,145 of record JAODLL010004268.1, on the reverse strand, counting down.
ATTATTTTAACCTAAGATCAAACTTAACCATACACTATATTCACATAACAATCTGCTAAACTACTAGCATGACATCTAGCATAACTAGCATATCATCTGCTAAACGATATTCGCATGACAATATAAGAAATATTAGCTGGAAGCACACATGAGAAATTATTTTCTGGCATCCATGTAATTTCAGACAGCTAAGATTAAATGAGAATAATTTGTGCCATGATTCATTTGCTGTTGAAATGTTGTTTTATTCTTGGTTTAAAGTGTAAAAAAAAAAAAAAGCTTCTTATTTTGTATTGTAAGCGTAAAACGATTACTGCAAAAATATACATGTTTTATATAATATACGTAGGCCTGCACTTGTCATTCTGTAAAGTAATATAAGAATTCGGTTTATTTGCTTAGTAAATTTGTACAAGGAATCTATCAAGGTGTAGCTGGTACACTAGCTAGATTATAAGAGTGAATAACACAATAGCATAATCATAATTGTAAGTAAATATAGTATACGTATATTTGTGTGGTATGATGTAGGTGAACATTAGTCATGTTTAACGCAGTTGAAAGACGTCATTAGCTATTGTAAATGAGCTCTCACATGAACTCAAGTTGACTGGCAACATGTAACTAATGTGAGCTATCTTGAATCAGCCTATCTACATTAGACTGAAATAAGACACATTTCACAATACAAGGTTGCCTTTAATACCTTTCACTACCTAAATAACCAAAGATGTTTCACAGGATGTGACACGTTGAGAATATATTAAATAACATCCAGTATTTCTGCCTTGTGCACTCGTGGAAATTCATTGTTGCACATAGGTCACCGTTCAACCATGACAAAACCGTCTCTTAATTAATAGCATGTGCATGCAGTGTGTGCATCAGTATTTAGGCATCCTAATAGATCAAAGGCCATGGTGCTCAGCAAAATACGTGCTTATAAAAACATGACACTGAACATGACGCACACAATAGGCCAACTTTTCATTCTTTCAGATTTGACCACTTTCCACATAATCTTAAATAAAGAGCCAACATGAATGAAACACGATGTAGGTGTGGTGGTGAGTTGTATTATCTCTTATCCAGGCATCCTTCCAGCGCTCCAACAGCCATGACAAGGTTCGGAAAATTGTGGCAAAGGAAGGCCGCGCTGCCCGTAACCTCATCGCCTGGAGCGTCCCCGTGGAGAACAAAGACGAGGAAGGTTGGTCATTTCCCTTGCAAACTAGGCAGACGGTTTGCAACACGGCAGCTTGCAAAAGGGTAGATGTTAAGTGGCACAGCTCTGTGCAGAATATGTTGTCTGGCTCTTCATGGCTACACTGATCCAATTGGTGCAGAGGAATCTGGGTGAGCTCACACAGGGTGATGTCTGAAGCTGGTACTGGAGGTGTTTGGTCGGTTGGCTGCGTGATTGTCAGTTTAGAAACTGCAGTTCCTCATGAATCATTCTAGCCCGCACGGGGAAAAAGCATTAAATGCTTGCTTGAATTTTTGTTATTGTAGTTTTGATTAAATTCTTAATAATCTAAATAATATAATACATAGATTTTGTTTATGATCACTACGAGCATTTCGTTGTTATGTTGGTATTACAAACAAGGTATTGCAGTGCATTAAAATAAAAACATGAATGTGGAGCTTAAATGTTGTGGCCTGAAGCTTAACTTCCCACATAGTCTTATTGTTTAGTCTAATAACTACTGGACATGGTACCAAACTATTCCAGATGTCTTTTCTTCTTTTTGCATTTTATGAAGGTCCTTTTTTAAGCCTACTACATAATAAAGAAGAACATCATACGCATTGTATTAGATGTTGAATAAAACTATTGAAACCCATGCACGTTTCTATTTTTCTTTACTTAACAGCAAAATCCAAAAACAATTCCAACACCAATCCAAAAGCCCAGAGGATCAGCATTGGGCACCGGAATAAGAAACAGGTATATTGTCTTATGTTGTCGTTTATGTATGCATGCATGTATGTTTGCATGTTACCCTGTTCTTCCTTATTTAGCAATACATTAAAGGTGTAATTTAAACTATTTAACACAAGAGGGCACTATGCACCAATTACAATTATTTCCTTTCACCAAGGCCCAAGTTAAGTGTAATAAACTTTAAAAGCCCACTAATTAGCTCACATGGGTTTGTGTAGTCTTTTGTTAATTGTCTGTTTGCCTTCTGTCTATGCAGAATGCCGGTATGGAAGGCAAGGGCACAGCAAGTGCCTTGTTGGACAAGGTGCCTGAGAAAAGCCCCAGCAAAGCTCGACTGCCACGCAAGGTGGACCTGCGAGCGCGCTACTGGGCCTTCCTTTTTGACAACCTGCGGCGGGCTGTGGATGAGATCTACGTCACTTGTGAATCTGACCAGAGTGTCGTAGAATGCAAGGTTTGGCCTATTTAGTGCTTGTACTTTTGTTGTTCTTGCAGAAGATACTATAGGTGCTACCACTTTAAGACCACAGGAGGCATTGCATTCACAACGTAACGTTGCTGATGAACATTCCTCTTCTGCTTCGTGTCAGGTGTCTGTCATAGTGTGCTGGCACGTGTTGTTGGACCTTTACTGAGTAAAGGTCACCATAGCTAATCTAAATGATTGTGTCCATTTTAAGGTATTTTCATACTCGTACAGTACATGAGGATGCCAGACTAGTGTGTGACAGTGTTGGTTTTATTTATTTTTTTGTTTATTTGTTTTCGGGTTCTGAATCAGCACTAATATCTTGCTTAGGCATCTGCACCAGTGTCACACTGAGATTGTTTTGTGTCGCTGGCAACTTGCGTGTTGTGTGGTTGTAGGAGGAAGTGCTGGCATGAATCACACTTCCTGTTTCATCTTAACCTTCCTGCCATGCCACGTTCTGCTGGTGATACCTGTGGTCATGTGGTCATGTGGTCGCCTGGGTGTTGTTCTGAACATGCAGCACTCCCTAACGGCCCCTGACGTGCTGCCCCGAGATACCATCCCACCAAACGTATACCTAATGGACCCTGATAGAGGACCTGTAGAGGAAGCAGTACAGTCGATCCCCATTGTGGGCACTCACTTAAACCCCGTGTTTTCACCTATAAGGTTAGAGCAAATATGCACACCTGACGTTTTCTGTTTGCCATAACCTTTAGTGTTTGGCAAACATGAGAACCAGAGAGCTGCTGCACACCAGCGCCACTGGTGTCTCTCTCTAAGAGAGTTGTTTAGCCAGAGGCTAGCCCAATGATTCATGTGTGTATTTATAGCCTGCACATCTCTTTAATGCACAGCCCCACAGCCCCAGGTCTAACGAGGCCTTATCATTTATAACTTCTAGCTATAGCTAGTATACGCTGTATTTATTGGGCATTTGACAGGGAGGAATGGGAGTCTCTCTTTTAGTTCTTGGAGGCATTTATTTGTGTTCCAACTAACCTCTATTCTTTAGTCAAACAAGAATGTTGGGCCTATTTTATAATCTGACAGAAATTAAAATGAATAATCACTAAACATTCTTAAAATGTGAGATTCTAGAGTAATTTATCAACTTTTTATTTATTTCCAGAGTCATTTAAATTATGTATGCAGTACCTGGCTTTTCTTACAAGAAAATGCATATTTCTTCGTAAAGTAATTCCTCATGAAATGTTATAGGAGGCTTGGGAGGTAAGTGTGCCTGTTAGCTTTCACCATAATAACTGGCTGACTGACGGACAGAGCAGGAGCAAACCTGTCTCCTCCTCAGCCTTTATTACCAAATGGACAGCAGGCCACAGAGAGACTGGCTGTGCCTGTTAACCAGCTGTAATCAGCAAGCCTGCTGCCGGAGACATCTTTCACATGCATGACTCGTCTATTAACTAAAAGCACTATGAAGCTTTACTCTCAATTACCACTCCCTCCTACCACTCCCTCCACACTCTCCATTCATCACCTCTGTCTGTTTCACTGCAGCTCTGGGCAACACCGTCCACCACCTCAGAATGGCTTTAGCTAATTATTCAGATACAGGCTACAGCTGTGATTTCTCTCTTCCTTCCAAAATGTCTGTTGTCATAAAGGGGGTTTTATGCTCTTCCTATCATGTTTATTAATGAAAAGTGCTATTCACTGCTATATAAGAACGTATATAATAGGTCATGTAGCAGTGACAGTAAGTACTACAGTAGTATTACAAGGAGCAGATTGGGGTGCTACATTTTGGGGTGCATACAGATATTTACATGTATTGGGGCCTGAACCTATGACCTATGGCTTAGAGTCCACCCAGCCCACAGTACACGTTTCCCAATATTGTTTTACTCGAGCTAGTCGAGCTAGAGTTAGTCTAGAAGGGTGCAACCTGTGTTTGAGTACCTGTCAGGTGACTATCCTGCAGATTAAAGGCAAAGTCAGATGGTTAGTCATTCTCTAGAACGCTTGCTAACTTCGAGCGCTGTGTTCCTATTTACAGAGCCAGGGCTGGGAAGTGCCAGGTTATTTTCTCAGCACGCACAGAGAACTGTATGCTAGCCAAATACGAGAAGATATTTGGTCAATTTGACAGTGAATTAGCTTACAATTAACTTGCAATAGCTGACTATACCTTTTGAATACCTCTAATGTCCAAAGCATATTTGCACAATTTGTCTGACTATATTCACCTACTGTAAAATATGTCGGCCTATTCATCATTAAATAATGATGATGCTCAATGGATAAACGAACATTACACAAGTACATTTCTCTAACTAACTTGCATGTGCTGAACTACAATTTGTGCAATCTTTCCCTCTGAATACCTGTTGCTCTGTTCATACTATTCTATTTGTCTTTACTCTTTGCCCACATCATCTTGTCATTGTTTCAGGAGGTGCTGATGATTTTGGACAACTATGTGCGGGATTTCAAAGCCCTCATAGACTGGATCCAGCTTCAGGAGAAGTTGGAGAAAACAGACGCTCAGAACAGGTCTCCTTATTTATTTGTATAATTTTTAATCTTTCCTTTCATTGAAAACAATCTGCAGACACAAAATAGTATTTATAAGACTGCTTTTCGCTGCCCGTACAAGGAACTCCCAGGACAATCCCTGTCTTGTCATGTGCAAAGTTGTAGGCTAGTCATGGTAAATAGTGCTCAAACTAGACATATAAAAACGTTGGATGGATGAACGGGTAGTAACATAACGTCAACCCACGCCGTGCTCTACACTGCAGGCTGACATGTATGTGCACCTTATCCGTATGTTAGGTGCGTAGGTTTTACGCAGAAGCCAGAAGGGCCTTATGTTTTGTCTGTGAGTTGCACCAGTGCTTGTTGTTCTGTCTTTAAGGCACAACACACACATTGGATCGATAGCCTTGGCTTTTAATCAAAGAGATCCGCTAGTTTATTAGCCTCTGTTTAACACAATGACCACTGCAACTGTAAATTTACCAAGAAATCAAGCTCCCTCTGCTGATTAACAATTTGTGCTGTTAATCAATAGACACGTTGAAACTTTTGTACGTTTCATTTATTGTTTACACATTTCCATATTAATCAGATCATAATTGAATAATAATAATATATTGTTATTATGTTTTTCTTCCCCGTTTTTTTTAATGAGCACTACTTTTACATCTGTATATATTGACCAGTGTTGGGCAAGTTGCTCAGAAATTGTAAAATGTTACTATTTACTTATTACTCCTTCAAAAAGTTATAATATCCTCCTTTATTCAGAATAGCACCCATGAAAATATCAGACATGCAAAATATTGGATCTTGTTATGCGGCCACCATGGATGCTGAATCATTGTATAGTAATATTGTCCACAATTAAGTACTATTTGGGCTCACAACCAGATGACTCATTAACACCTACATACTTTATTGTACTACTCACAGAATGGACTCTAAGAAATGATGTATTCCTTTTCCAAGGTCAGCTGTACAGACAGGAGAAAGGGTCGGCTATGAGAGCATGAACTACGCCAATGTGTTTTTGGGCCAGTGGGAGGAGCATTATATAGACTATCGCCAATATGTTTAAGGACAAAATTGTGTGGGGGAACACTACATTGATGATGTCATCCTGTTTTTCTCTGGTTCCTTGGACTTTCATGCTTATGTAAATACTACCAATGCACATTTAAAACAAAGCTTGGAGTACTCAAACCAAGTTTTGGATATTAAAATATCTAAAGATAATTATAGTAATCTACACACTTCTATTTATAGTAAGAGTACAGACCAAAACACATTACTTCATACAGATAGTTTTCATCCTTCTTGGCTAATCAACAATAATCCTTTTGGCCAATTCCATAGACTTGATGAATTTACAACAACGATTCAGACAGAGAGACTATTAACCTGAGGCTCTTGCACGAGCCCATAATAGAGCTTTTTCATTCAATGGGAACCAGTTGCTTGGTCACAAACATAAGCATAAGAAGGCACAGCACAACTCAAGGTTCCAATAATCACCAGCTTATAATAATATTCATTTATTTTATAAATATATTTTTCCCACCCAGACCTACCTCCCTGACCTGGGAGGTGCGTAAAATGTCCCCGGGACGTCACGTGTTGCCCAGTACATCTGCAGACAGGATCGCTGAGAATGCCCGCCGTACTCTCACCTTTGGGTAAGACTGTGCCTATTGGCGTTCATATGTAAACGGTTTAACCCTTTGTGCTGCCTAATGGCATTTAATTTGAGGGGAGGGTTCAATGCAAACTTAATTGGATTACAATAGTAAACCAAAACATCCTGTTTCAAACAAATCAATATTGAACATGATGCCTTGTGCCCTGCCTACCCTGATAGGGGAAATGCATGCTGCATTATCTTCTAAGAGGGCAATTGATTGCTGATGGTATAGCATTTGTTTAATGTATTTTGGCCACAGAATCAACGGGGAGGTGTGGATAAAAGTGTCGGTTAAAGACTGCTGAAACATCGGTTCAATACATGCACTGCTCTGTAATCTGATGCTGCAGGAAATGGGATATTGATTATGAGGGAGGCTGCTAGACGAGTACGTTCCTGCACTATCTGGGTAGTCAGAGATGGACAGAGATTAGCCGTGTCCCAATTCAGGGACCGCATCCTTCGAAGGACGTAGCCTACGAAGGTGTGGCCTTCGTAGGCTACGGAGTTCTAACCTTCGTAGACCGCAAGCATTGTGAAATGAAACGGTCTAGCCTCATGAAGCACACCCGGTCGCCTAGCAACCTTTGACAGCTGCAGGTAAGAATGACACCAAAGTAATTCGTTACAGCATTGTACCGCTAGTATGATCCTTGCTCCCTAAACAAAACCAAATATATGTTTTCACACCAAAACGCCAAATAAATGCACCGTAATATATAATGTACGAGTGTTAGCGAGTGTAGAGCTACACTGTGTAGCTTACAGTGATAAACTGTCAAATGAAAATAACGGGTTTACTGTAGTACAGGCAAGATAATATTTCACTTAGTAGTAATTCACCTTGGTCTATAAATAAATTACATATATAATCATCCTAATCTCGGTAGTGTCAACATCTGATCTCTATTTAATGTACGGTGAAAAGTTTTAAACGAAATGTAACGTATCGGTACGGTAGTACGTGTACGTTAAAGACATGTTACACAGAGCTAACGTCAGTTAAAATCTGTGAGATATGTCTCAAAACATTTTGTTTATAAAATGTTTTGAGACATTTTTTTGTTTGTTTTTTTACATGTATCGTTCATAATTCAATTTAGTTTAAGCACAACACAAAAGTGGTTGCTTCTAGTGTTTCGTCCTCCATTTAAAATCTGTCTCGTCCCCTATGCTCGTCACCTGCTGCGCGCATTGCATCCTGGGATATGTTGGACCGCGAAGGATCCGGTGTATCCTTCGCATCTTGCAAAAGAAGGCTACATTTTGCGGCCGCGTTTAAAGCAGTCTTCGAAATGAGACGGCCTAGTCGCGCTGCCGTGACGCAACCAGTCTACGAATGCAGCCTTTGAAGGATGCGGCCCCTGAATTGGGACACGGCCATAGACACGGCCTTGACACCAGCGGTGCATGTTGCTAGGCTACCGCTTGACTGGCAGAAAGGCGAGGAAGATGTTACTACAGCACAATAAAGATGCCAATCGCCATGTCACACACTGTGACCTTTTTTTAGTTTGATCACACGTGTGTGTGTGTGTGCGCGCCCTCTAGAGGTCCTCCAGCAACATTGGCTGCAGCCCGGCTCTCCCACACAGGACCCAGCTGGGCAGACCGCGTCAAATCGTCTCAGTCCCTTCCCGTCTCCAGTCAACCTCCTGCCTCTGCGGTGGAAAAGCCTGGTAAGAGTGTCTCACACAGACGTCCACACAGGTCTTGCGCGGGGTCAAAGTTCAGCACACAAGCATTATTTAGCACGTTTGACCGCAGGCCCCATAACTCCTGGGGTCAAATGTCAACAGCGCCTGGCTGTTACTCCACATTTATCTTGGAACCCAAGGCCACTGCCTTGTATTCACCCCCCCCTCCCATCCCCCAGGTAAGAAAGACACGGAGGGCTGGGAGACGGTCCAGCGGGGGCGTCCCGCCAAGCCTCGCTCGGCCGCCATAGTGGCCAAGGTCAGCCCCGTGGTGACCAGCGTCCCCTCCAGGCAGGACAGGGACAGACGCCCACCGAGGCAGCCCCAGGACGAGCAACAACAGCCCCACCATTGCTGCCCCCAGGCCAGGCCAGGCCAGCCCGTCCCACCTGTCTTGCCTGATGCTGGAGGCTTGATGGCAGGGCCCGCGATGGAGGTACTAGAGACCAGTGCCCAGATATATCAATAATTCACGCAGAGAAGCGTAACCCTAGCTTGTTCTATCAGCCACATTGTTGTTGTTTTGGGCCTCCATGGTATTCATAGACTGGCCGTCCAGACAGACGTATCAGCTTTAAGACCATTGATTGGACGCTGACATTTCAGAGGCAGCAGACATCCTATTTTTATCGGCGAAGTAAACACGCTACGGATGTCTCCAAGCACGCCTCGGGTGGCCGTGTTACAAGCGTAGGTTGCAACACGGCCTCCTGTAAAATTAGATGATCCCTATTTCCACTCTTTATGTTTTGATCGAGATGTAATGTCCAGTGCATGTTGGGTGCCAAATTCCCTGCTGTGTGTGTGTGCTCTGATTATTTGGTTTCCTTTGAATTGCTCTCATTGCTCGTGGTGTGCATGCTACTAAAGGTGTGTGTGTGTGGTGTGGTCTCTGTGTGTGTGTGTGTGTGTGTGGGCACAGCCCCCCGAAGGCAGCGTGCCAGAACCAGGGTGGCGTGTGGACGCGCCCTGTGAAGACACGCCTCTTGCCATGCCCCTTGTCACCCCCTCAGAAGTCCTAGCGGTGCTTCGCGACACCCCACAGGCCCCCCCGGTCCCCCTGTCCCCAGACCCCCTCCTCCCCGGGACGGAGGCTCCCGGTGCTCTGCTGGCCGCTGGGGGCGCGTGGCGGGGCACGGAAACATCTGCTCCGGGACGGGCCCAGACTCCCATGGCCGCGGTGAAACTGGAGACAGTGCTGGACCGCACAGAGCTTTCTACTGTGAGTGCTGAGAGATGGAGAGGCAGGGGGGGTAGGGGAGGTGGGGGTTAGGGGATTTCCCCAGGGAGGCCTTCACCGCCTAAACAAAGTCAGTCTTAAGAAACCACTGGACCAAATGTGCTGACAACACGGCACAGCTCATGCCAGTCGGGCTAGAGTACATGGCTGCTGTGCTCAAGTACGCACACGTCTTCAAAAAGTAACCCGCCTCCTTTTTCTTCTGCTTTTGTTCATTCGTTAGCACTAAACATGATAGTGTCATACTTGTAGCTAAATATGGCTTGCCTATGACGAGATCATACCTAAAGTTAAATGTGCTATATTACGTATTTGTTTAGTTTCTGCTCTGAAGTGATAACTGCATTTTACTAAATATGTTAGTGTTGAGCAAATGTTCTACTTCAGAACGTTAGAAATGCCCCTGGTTGGTTTTCCTTCTCGTTAACTCATTTTCATATTCCTGCCATGTCATAAAGGCCATCTCTAAAAAGCTTTAATAATATCAGATGCTCGCCCTCAAAAGGGACGCCTCAAAGACCGTTACACCAGCTTTATATTAAGGGTTTTTAAAGGCAAGCAGTCAGTGAAATGCTCCCCCTCTCTTCATCCTCAGTGACTATGCCCTGCATGACTATTGAATGTTTCCTCACTTATGATTGGTGTGGTGATTGTGTGGTGCAATTTTGAATTGGGTTGGGTCGGTGTTGCTTTTAACCTTCTCAATTAGCAGACTAACTGAAGGATCATTCCATTTCATTTGAACAAATGAGTATCCACCTCATTTCTCCCTTGAATAATACTATCTGACTAAATGCTTACTTTAAAGGTAGTTTTTATAAGTACTAAATACATTCCAAGTAGACATTTTTTGGGAGTAGGAAGCTAATATTGTGGGATACTGTATGTCAGAATGTATTTTTACATTTATCAGCCAATTCTGAGCTGTGTTGTATAAAGATTTTCCAAATTTGGTTGAAATGACATGAAATCACCATGAAGCGGAATGGAATGACCATGATGCAAGTATTCAATATGTAATCTAAAGACAATTGTATATATTTAGTTGCATATCAAATGAATATACACAAATTAAATGTTACTTTAGGCATTTGTTATATGTTACATACTTTTGGGATAGTTAAACTGATCAGTCAGAGCATATATTGCATGTGCCTTGGTCTTCCGGTGTGTAGCCCCCATCCATGGCAGAGGTCCTGGCTAAGAAAGAGGAGCTGGCTGACCGTCTGGAGAAGGCTAATGAGGAGGCTATCGCTAGCGCAATTGCGGAGGAGGAGCAGCTTACTAGAGAAATCCAGGCTGAAAACAATGACCTGGAGACGGACAACGAAAATGACTTTTCTGTAAGAGTAAAGTATTCATATGTGTATTTTATTTGGTTTAATTATTCATAGTTATTTTAGTTGACTTTGGTGCTGGTGTTTCCTACAGGCTAACATTGGCAGTGGAGGTTGTGGACTCAATATGGACTGGAGTGATATGCTGGCAGATTATGAAGGTAATTATTGTATTTTACATAATTTGGTCCACAAATCTGAATCACTCTAGTGACGACAAAAAAGTGATCTAATTTGCCTATATACATTCATAGTAACAATACAAATCATGCATATGTGCTTCATCGAGGCATGTTAAATTAGCTTGCAGTTTAACTTTGGTGCAAGAATCAGTGTGGAACCATTCAATTCAAAAGCATGTTACTGAAATGTATAAGCACCACCTGTATGACAAACATCCTTAGATACAATTGGATTGGTTTAAAACCGCAGTGCCGGTGGACACTGAAATGTACAAAGTGTTTTGTCATCTTTGGGGGAGGGGGGGGGGGGCTAGCTTGCCGCTGATTGGCCCAATTGCGTGCTACACACTGCGGCAAACACAGTTGCACTGAGTGGTTCCAAACGGATACTTGCGGCAGAATGAAGCTTGCAAGGTCTGGATGCTCTCACCAGGTTGAATTCAAAATGGTTACCTTTACCACAGCTGAAAGGCAGCTATTTTGACTTGCCCTCAGATTTTTGTTTAAAATACTCCCCTCTTTTACACCTGAGCAGCACTGTATGGTTTCTGACCTGGTGGATCTATGAGCCTCCGTCTCTGGCAGCAGCATTGCTCATTTCTGCTAATTTCTTTGACATCATGTATTGCTTGCAGCTCGGGAGCCTTGGCGTCAGAGTACTTCATGGGGGGATATAGTGGAAGAGGAACCTGCCCGACCTCCTGGCCATGGAATCCACATGCATGAGAAGTTATCGTCACCATCACGCAAACGGTGAGGCCTGTTGTTACTCCTATTAAATATTACTTGTGTAATACAAATATGGTCGACACGGCACCTAGACTTCCTGCAGTCGTTATTTTTCAGGTCTCAGCACAAGGTTTCCTTCACCCTCATTCCAGGTTGTTCTTTAAGGCATATTATCCCGATGGCAGGGTAACCTGCATGAGGTGGTGTTTGATTTAATGTGAAATGTGGGCCTGTGCAATGATATGATGAAGGGCGATATAAATAAACTAGATTCAACTGCTTATTTCTTTTATTCATAGAAAACATTTTCTCAATATATTTTGCATGAATGCATCTATATGAACCCATCCCATTGGTTTCCCATCCACACAAGCCAGACATGGTCTGGTGATGAGAAGATAAAGCAAAGGGCTACACTGGCCTGCTTGGTACAGCGCTGCTGGCTGAACGCGCTGGGTGTATTGTTTACTGGCAGGACGATCGCAGAGTCCAAGAAGAAACACGAGGAGAAGCAGCTGAAGGCCCAGCAGTTGAGGGACAAGCTGCGTGAGGAGAAGACACACAAGCTACAGAAACTGCTGGAAAGGGTGAGATTATCCCCCCCCCCCCCCGCCCAATTCCCACTTGGCAGATGCACTGGAGGCAAAGGAATGCTCGGTGCCCGGCCTGGCTCAAGAGGAGAGGTTCTGTCATCAAGTCGCCAGATAGCATCACTAAATATGGCGGCCCTGCGCTCTCATCCAAGCCAGCTGGCCGCAGACACTTGTGAGAGCGACCCCCACCCCCCCTTCCCCAGGCCAAAGTCTTTCATGAAGTTTGTTTTTGTTCTCCAGGCCACGGTGAGTTGAGTGAGCCGTAGAATAAATCAGGATTAGCCACATAAATACATGATGAAGTGGCGTATGTTCACAACAATCCCCATGTTGCCACGCCGGACAGGTTGACAAGCCATAGAAGCTGTAGGCCGACTTATCACGCAATGTGAAATACCGATAAGCTGTGTGATCTTTTTTTTTTTTTCTCTCTTTTCAAATGAGCTGTATCATCTTGTGTTAACGGCCAAGCTCTCTCCTACAGGAAAAGGAGGTGAGAAAATGGAAGGAGGAGCTGCTGGAGCAGCGTCGTAAGATGATGGAGGAGAGGCTGCTGCATGCAGAGTTCAAGAGAGAGCTACAGCTCCAGGCCATTGTGAAGAAGGCCCAGGTGGAAGATGCCAAGGTTGGAGGCTGTGATAATCCCCCTACATAACGCTATTAACTAACCCATACATGTATTAACTACTACACCTTGTGGTCACACATTAAACAAAAACCCTGCTGTAACATTGTGTCAAATCAGAATCCCTTTGTAAATATGACTTTTGGCTTATGGGGTACGCTACACGGCTTCTTCACATTCACATCAGTTCTCCACATCTGTCCTTTCCCTCCTCTGTGTCTCAGCAGAAAGCCTGTACTCACAACTCGCTTGAGCCATGCATGTCTACGGTACTGTATTAATAACTGTGTGTGTGCAGGTGAATGAAATAGCGTTCATCAACACCCTGGAAGCCCAGAACAAAAGGCACGACGTCCTGGCCAAGCTGAACGAGTACGAGCAGCGTCTCAACGAGCTGCAGGAGGAGAGGCAAAGGAGGCAGGAGGAGAAGCAGGCCAGAGACGAGGCCGTCCAGGTGCGTTGGGGGCGGGGTCTCGTCTTGATGTCCGACTTCAACCGCGAAACTGTAACCAAACTCCTTGTCAGACATTGTGTGGCCGCTCACAAGCCCACGGTTCAGCCGTTATGAAGCTATCGGCTCTTTTCCATCAAATGCTATATTGGCTGTTATGGATTTCTCCCATAGAGTTCCATTCATATTATTTGAAGCACGTCCTATGTCTCTGGTGTAAGCTGCATGTCCCTGCCTCTCCCGCAGGAGCGCAAGCGGGCCCTGGAAGCAGAGCGCCAGGCCAGGGTGGAGGAGCTGTTGATGCGGAGGAGGGAGCAGGAGGCCCGTATCGAACACCAAAAACAGGAGAAAGAGAGGGCCAGGGAAGACGCAGCGCGCGAGAGGGCCAGGTCTGGAACTATTATACTAGTAGGGTGTAATGTAATGTCTAACAATTGCCAACTGCTCCAGTTGAATTTACAGCAAATGGGAAGTTGCTAGGGAGAACGTGTTGTTGTTGTCGTTGAGGTATTTCTTGACTCATGTATCTAATGAAGAAGAGATGTTTCATAATATTTTTTCTCCCATTCTGCAGAGATCGAGAGGAAAGGCTGGCAGCTCTGAGCGCTGCTCAACAAGAAGCCATGGAGGAACTGCAGAAGAAGATCCAGATGAAGGTAAGGGTCCTCATTACCCCCGCCAGGGGGAACAGTTGGCAGAACCATGCGGCGATGCTTTTGGAAGGTGGAACGATTTGGAAATCATCTTTTCAACTTAGTATTTAAAAGTGTAAACGTCTTTCAGCAGCTTGAGTTGTCTGTGTAACACCTAAATGTATTACGGGGCTGCGAGTTCTAAATCTGCTTGGGGGTCAGGTGTTATACGTATTTCTTCCGGCGCCTTCCACAGCACGATGAAAGCAGCCGCAGGCACATGGAGCAGATCGAGCAGAGGAAGGAGAAGGCTGCGGAGCTCAGCAGCGGCCGACACGCCAACACAGACTACGCCCCCAAGCTGACCCCGTACGAGCGCAAGAAACACTGCTCGCTCTGCAACGTCGTGGTATGCACTGTTTCGCCCGGTAGTTCCGGGTAGGTGGGGAGGGTTTTAGAGTACATTTGAGTGTGATCTGTTAGAGATTCCACACACAACTGTCAGCAGTGAACTATATACACAACTACTGTTGTGAGAACATGCTCACGCACAGCTACACTAGGTTTGTGAATGTGCTTCACAATGGCAGACCAATGGGGCTCCGCAGGGCGGGAGCAGAGGATTTACACAAATGTGCCCCCTTTCCTTCTTTTGTGGCTGGCTTTCGTTGCAGTTCTCAAACCCAGCTCCTGCAGCTTTAATTGGGACTGCATGCAAATGTTTGACACTGGTGGGAATGGAGAGTGTGCTTTGGTGGTATTTGACCATAGGCTGATGGGAGCGACCTTAATTTCTCTAGAAGTGCAGGCTCAATCTTGTGCAATCTTATATGCTTAGCCCTCATTTATGAAATGCTGAGTTTTCTGTCTTTGATTTCCGTATACAGACTCAAATTTTTTTGTTTTTGTTTTAAGGATGGATGATATCTTATGTCATGTGCATATTTAATTTCCTCCTAATTGGTTTATTTAATTCTCTAAACTCAGTTAATCAGCTTAGTGTGATTAAAGATACTTACTTAACAGTTAGTTTGAATGGATCACGAGTAGCTTCAGCCATCAGCTGTGTTTGGCAAGCTGTGTGCATTATGAACACACTTTGAAGGATGCATTCTTCATTGAGGATTTAACATCGCAGACGATGCATGAACTCTTAGACTGAGATTCATGCCTGGGCATGATTATGCCGTTCCTACTGTCAGGTAAGAAATCCACTGGCAGACACATTTATCTGTGATGGACCAGCTATCACAGCAGCAGCAGAAGCAGCGGTGAGACACCTTGAGGCTCTAAACCAGCATCAGATAAAGAGGATGGTGTAGGGGGGATGGAGGGGCATCTTGCTGAAATGTTAGATGACCTTGGCCAGCATCTGACACCAGAGGTCATGGACGGGTCAGTATAGCCAGCACTCTATTTAATGACATTAAACACATCCTAAATAGGCTTTGTTCCAGCACTGGAACAACAACATTATGCGGTGCGATAATCTGTGACGTGTGCCGTGGTGGCCATTTGTTCCCCTAACACTTTAGCTACGGAGGCAGTCCACAGAGAAATCAAACTGTTAGAAATAGTGTTCGTGCCAGGAAGGGAAGGAATTAAAAATACCAAGTTACTTATACTGTATTTCTGCTTATCCATTTTAAACTCAGGAAGAATTGTTGTTGTTGGAATGTTTAATTATCTGAAAAAAATATTTGTGGGGGTAAAAATTGTTTGGCAAATGTCACAGTAAACATTTGGGCTTTAAACAATTGCAAACAACAAATTGTGCACAATTCTCATAGGGCCGTCTTGATTGACATCTCAAGCCTCTGCTGTAGTGGGACAACTAGCTGTGTAATGGTAATTATCCTGTCTGAAACTATAACTTCTAATAAGCAACTTTAAGGATGCATTGACGGGTACCATGGGATGCTGCTCATTGACCGACATAGAACGTTTCATGTATAAAAGACCATCTCCGAGTCAGCCAATCTCTTGATGGACTGAATGGATGGACTGAATGTGCAAGGGCAGGTCACCTCCCATTGGACAGCGTCTGGTTTCATCCGCTGACCCTTTCCTGCCTCCCGCTCCTTTTGTGTCTGCGTGGGTGACCTCTGACCTGTGCTGTTTCGGTTTGCAGATCACTTCGGAGGTGCACCTGTTCAGCCACACCAAGGGCAAGAGGCACCAACAGGCAATGCGGGACAGCAGTAGCATCCAGGGAAGGGAGCTCTCCGACGAGGAAGTGGTGCGTAACGTCCCCCCCCCCCCTCCCCCTCCCACCCAGAACCACCACTCTAATGTAGTGCTCCCACACAACACATGTATTTTACGGCAGGGTCGTTATTATGCTGTTTATGCTCCCCCACCCCGGAACCGCAGTTGAGGTTCAGTGGGGGGAGGGGAGGACTTGTCTTGCCACCGGAAGGCAGCTCATTAAAGCAAGGTAACCTCCGAGGCCACATGCAATATGAGAGTGGCTTTTCAAGCGGTGCTCATTGTGAGGCTGACAACTGTTGGTGCTATACGCGCCACCTTTGGCCCCAGCACCTCTTTCATTCAGGGCAGTGTTTTGTTTTGTGTTTTCCAGGGGGGAATAATTGATACACCATCTTTCCCTCCCTGTAAATCATGTCCCTGCTAAACACAGATGGTTTCTACTGCTGACAGCATGATAAACAAAGAGGAATACAATGAATGTTTTGCCACTGTATAAAGCTTATCCTTAATTAACTACATGTAAATTAAGTGTGTGTGTGTGTGTGTGTGTGTGTATATATATGTATGTACGTATATATATGTACATATGTATGTACGTGTGTGTACATATATGTGTGTGTGTATGTGTGTGTGTATGTATATATATGTATGTATATATATATATATATATATGTATATATATATGTATGTATATATATGTATGTACGTATATATATGTACATATGTATGTACGTGTGTGTACATATATGTGTGTGTGTATATATATGTGTGTATATATATGTATGTACGTATATATATGTACATATGTATGTACGTGTGTGTACATATATGTGTGTGTGTAT
>JAODLL010004267.1:0-11227 GCA_026546735.1 Forbesichthys agassizii | reverse complement strand
CTCTCTCTCTCTCTCTCTCTCTCTCTCTCTCTCTCTCTCTCTCTCTCTCTCTCTCTCTCTCTCTCTCTCTCTTTTTGATGTCCATTCTAGCACCTAGTTAGCTGTTAGCTGTGTACTGCAGGCGACCAAGGCTGGTGTCAAGGGCCCATCTTTCAGCGGAAAATCATACAGTGCAAGTGACCACCTCGGAGCGCAAGCCATCTCTGAAATAAACACATGGATTTTGCGGCTTTTCCAAGTGGATGTTTTTGTTTTTTTTTCCCCTCTTCAAACATGAAGCCCCCAAAGCCAAACACTGTTTGTGTTTTGTTTTTTCCATACACGTCCAGCTGGCAAAACATACAGCTCAACGTTTTGCCACAAGTAAGCTGCCTAGCAAGACATGCAGGGGTGGGTGGTTAAGAGGCTCTGTGCTGATTCTGGGTCTGTTCGTTACACATATCGTCACCTTCCTAAATGGCCTAAGTCATAGTCACACAAAAATCTGTAAATGGACTGCATTTATATAGGGCTTTTATCCAAAGCGCTTTACAGTATTTTGCCTGACATTCACCCAGTCACACACACATTCATACACCGATGGCGATCGCTGCCATGCAAGGTGAGACCAACCACCGGGAGCAGTTAGGGGTTAAGCATCTTGCTCAAGGTGGGTCAACACCGGGGTTTAAACCCACAACCTTCCGGCTGGGAGCCCTATACCCAGACCACTAGACCATCCACATTATATAGTTATTATACATAGGCCAGTTGTAGAATTGCATGATCTGTTCAACTGGGGATGTAGGCGATTTTACAGGCTGCATTCCCACGGAACTCGGCAGACTGTAGACGGCAAACACTTTCTGGACGGCACGGCATAAAAGTCCAAAAGAATGGCAGTTGCTACGGCATTGTTTATAAATAATTTAATACAAATATATTCAATACAATTACTTAGTATCAAATGTTTTATGTAATTATTTTTGTATTGCATCTAGTATTCTAGTGTTGTTGCACCAAAAGTATTACCTTCTCGTTGTTGACGTTGTACCCGTGTGTGAGGGAGCTACGTAACCAGTTGTAAATTCCGTCGTGGAGTGGATAGTTCCATATTTTTTCATGTGCTTGTTGAGCCAGCAGTCCTGATATGGTCAGCATGTGGAAAGTTGCTGCCCAAACGATGGAAACACCACGATCACAAGCGAGGGTGCATTTTGGAATGTATGACATTTGTGACCAGGCCAGCCATTGCACACGATGTGTTAAGCTACACGAGGCACTCCCAATCACAAAACACTCTTTTATCCAAATTGTACATCGTGTATCATTACAAGTAGCGAGGCGCGCCGATGGTCACCGGGAACAATGCCAAATATCTCTGTTTCTTACTGTAACGCTCTTACCGTATGTTGTACAAAATATGTAATTAGTGTACTGCGAGCGTCTATCTTTTGAAGTTGCTGAATCATCAATAACACGCTCTCTATCCCCCAGAGACCTTGCTGAGCTTTGTGGATGACATATTGTCAGGGGCCAAGTCTCCCTGTGTGATGTTGGGGAACATACCTGACATATTGACATCGTCCGTCAGTATGATAGTGCGCTGCCTGGAGCCCGACACCACATACATGTAAGTTATTCTATTATTTCTTACAAAACAAAAGTAATGAGAGCAACATGTTGGAATAGGCTACTGTAACTGTAACTGTAACTAGCGATATCTGATATTAAAGGGAGTTGCGTTATGGAACATCTCATGATGAAAATAAATCATTGTAATTCTGTCGTATTATTTGGGGTAACAAAACCGGAATGAAGACATTGAAGTAGGCCAACACCTATAGCAACAATAGCAACAACAGCTATGTAGACAAAGCTGTTGCTGTAGGTCCAGAACAGTTTTGAGTCTAAAATACTTGAATGTATTTAATGAATTAATCAAAATGATCCATTCCAGTGTCTCACAAATGAATCATTTAATTTAAAATAATACATCCCAAATGTTTTTATTAGGATATATATATATATATATATATATATATATATATATTCTGCCCCATTACTTCCTTGGCTGTCTTCTAGCTACCACATAGGCCTAATAATATACTATGTCATAACCTCTCCTGTGTCTGTTTTTTGCAAGTTAGGACACAATAAGCGTAACCTTCATGCGGTGGCTTTGTTGATTTTTGTAGGCAGTTTGCGAAGTACAATACAAAATAACCGATCAACTTCATTCTGTATGCTTAATGCATGTCACTGGGCTGTGTGTGTGTGAGAGAGAAAGAAAGAGAAACCTGTCTGTGCTCACACTGACACCATGGAAGGCATGACGACAGGCTGCTGTGTGTGTTGCGTGTGAGTGCGCGTTCACACTAGGTCAAATTGTTGGATAATGTGATGTAATGACCAAAAGGTAGCTGGTTTTGTATTTTTTCCTCTCATTGTTTCTGTTTGTTTTCTCCTTTTTCCATTCGGGAAACAGACACACGCATACAGACACTCGCTCTTGCGGTGATCCCTCATCCGACCAGTCGGATACAGAGCCCTGCTCTGCACACATGCAGCCACTTACCTCATATACTCTCTGCCAGAAGGGAACTAGGACGGAAGCCACACTGAACGCATTACTAACACACAGCAAGGACACACATGGAGGGAGAGGATGGGGGGTGTCCATGTGTTCAGATGGCGAGAGTAGACTTTAGGCTCCAAGCTGCCATAGACATCCCGTAGCTTCCAGCCCCCTGATCTGAGAAAAGAACACTTGATGCCATCAAAGGAAAGCGAATTGAATCCAGATGTGCTTCTCTAGTTCTTTCCATGTATTTAATGAAGGCGCGGGGATAGAGTAGACTTTTTCATCATTAGTTTTCCTCCCAGATTCCATTTTCTTGACTACAAGTTCATTCCGGTGCCAGGGTAAAAACCTTTCGATGCAGGTCTCAGTCTCAGTCTCAAATTCTCAGATTTTTCAGAAACTAGTGCAGATGTCAGTATGAAATTGGCCCATTTGTTCGAGTCTGGCATGGCGGTCTTGGCCAACAGAACGTCACCGCGTCGACGTGTGTCATTATGCTTTTGACGAAACCTTTAGTCTAAACTCAACCGTGCAGCCTATCTCCGTGAAGCAGGAGAAAGTTTACAAGGTAGGCCACGATCAGGCCACGACCTCCAACTTAAAAACCGGTTGACATTCAGACAGGCCTGCGATAGTCTATAGTGACGGTGACAGATTATGCTATCTATACTCAGTATTGTATTCACCATGAAAGTGTCTAGGAAAATAGTACGGTTTGTAAAAGGATCATCATTTTAATAATTTAGGCTATACATTCACCTTAATTAAAGTAACGAATAGTGTCACAAAATAATAGGTATATTAGCGCGCGATAACGTATCTAGTCATGTAAAAACGAATAAACTTCGATTAAATTATTATGTAGGTCTATAGACTATACGTTAAGGCGTACATGTGTTTGACTCAATTTGGCGTGAAAAGATTATTGGTTCTATAGGCTACTTTCTATTCCACAGTCAAATTCTCTAAAATAAAATAAACACAAATGTCACTAAAATTACAAAAATATTAGTTATCAAAATTATAATAAAGAGCAATGTGCTAAATGCTATATAATATATTTGATTTTAAACAGAGTAGCCTAAAACGTGCCATTATTTGTATTCTTCAAATATTGTCACTAATGGCCCATACATCATTGAACATAATTAGATCAAATTCTAACATAGGCTAATCGTGATAATCGAATAACACGGCCTAACTGATAACCAATTTAAATTATTGAAGAAAATCACCAACATATTTAACTGTTTGAGTTTTAATATATAAAATAAAGGATTTGGCATTCCATTTGCATGTGACGTGAATAAATTGTATTTTAATAAATCTAACACAATGTTTAGTGCAATATAAGCTATTTTAGGTTATACATTTACACCGATTTGATATATCAAAAGCTGTGGTAAATCCTAAAGCGAAATGTGTTTTCAAATGAAAGAAAAAAAAACGAAAATAAATGTATAAACACACTTTCCCAGTCACTGTATGCTATGTAAATGTTCAATAGGCATATGGTTTATAGTTTTGTGATTTACCAGATAGGGCGTATATATTTATTGCATCGCATACTACCATTTCCTTAGACATGCAGACATGTTATGCTTAAAATAGGATAGGCTACTAGCCATATTTTTCTGAACAAATGTACGTGCGGTTTGACAATAATATGCTGGTTTATTAACACATTCAGCATTCAGAGACGTTTTGTGGATAGCTAAACGCAACTAAAATATGCCGCTGTTATGAGCGCAGTGGTTACGTTTCTAATCAAAATCAGTGCGGGTGAATTAATTTCACACGTACGCACTGCTCTGTAAACTGCCCATGTTGTTTAATCAGGAGCAGATTGCATTTTATGTTGAACACCGCAGCCCACTGCAATTAGCATTGCGCTTGGTATTCAGAATTGTAACCTAACAATAGGCGCTCAATAGAGCGAGCAGAAAATATATATTTAGCACATTTTCTAAGTGACAGCTTTAGCCTGTATATTATGCACACACATTATATTATTATTGTTGTGTGTTTGGTGAAGTAAATGGTTACAACGAACTGGTTGTTTTACACGTTCAAATCCCCATTGAAAGTGTAATCAGCCCAGCTTGTGCAAAAGATTTGCAGCTCAACAAGTCAGACGATGAGAATTCCCTAGCCGCTGTAATCAGGAGGAGAAAGGAGTGTGTCGGCCATATGGTTCTCCGCACAGGATGTAAAGAGTCAACAAGGACGCCATTTACTCCCAATTAAGGAAATAAAACAGGACAGGGGCCAACGCGCTACCCCAATCAGCACCAAGGGTCACTGGACAGCGGCACGACAACGGCTCCAGACGGGACACACTGTGGATTAGGAAAGCAGTGATCCAGCCCGGGGCGAGACGGGGATTTCAGGTTGTGGGGATTTAACTACACCCCAGAAACAACACATAAAGAAAACACATTAACTCAAGTAATGTCTATATGCGGCTATTAGAGCGAGCCCGCGTTGAATGAAGCATGGTAAAACGCAGCCATGTCCTTTAATTTGATATTCTTGCAAATAAAAGTAGCCTAAATAGTTTAATAGTAGACGGTTTTAAGTTATCCTCAGATCTCAGCTGTCAGCTAACCATATTCCTATGATTAATACAGCCAGATAGGCCTGCTTGTAGTCTATGTCGTATGCTAACCTGCCCTATGGAACTATACGGCCCTACCTTATCCTCGTGTAGGCTAATTCTGGTCAATGCGTCTTAATATTGATACATGGGCATATAGCCTAGACAAATTGTTTAACATCGAGAGGAGAAAATAATTTAAAAAAAAACAGTTAACGATACGCCTAATTATCTTGTGTTACCCATAATGTTAAGCCTATAGGCCTATATTTAGCCTAAAGTCTATTGAACAATGTTTAATCAACTGTCAGAGAGCCTGCTAACACCACAAATCGATATTAATGTCCATATAAGTTTGCCTATGGGCTATACAAGAAAAATCATAAATTCAAATATATGAATGAATAGCCTATAATTTCGTTCACATTATAGTGTAAACGATTTACCCTTGCCAGATGATATTTTCTAGGTTACATGTTTTTTTTTTTTGGTACTCGGGTTACAATGACTTTCTAGAACTGTCGAGAGAAGCCAGCGCCACATAAATCACAGGACTTTTGAAAACCCACCGCTCTCTGAAGTTAGGCAGCGCCCCACAACACACAAAAAAGCATACTGTAGAACCAATTCAGGGTCTTTAAAACCTGTGGACACGATAATCTGCGTTTTTTTATAAATGTCTTCTTAAAAAAGTGCATCACCCATCTCCCACCCCCAACACACACACACACACATGTGGCCCTTTAACAATAAGTGGCCCACATGAAAATAATCAAGCATTATATTGAGTGACTACAGTAGCCTAAATAGTGTAATGCATTTGAATGCACACCTGGCATGTGTGTATACAGGGTTGGTAAGTAATTGATTACATGTAATCAGTTACATTTAACTAATTACAAAAAAAAAAAAACAGTAACAGTAATCATGTAGGTACCAGAAAAAAATAGTATCAGATTCGTTTTTTTATTTATTAGATGATTACTTCTACTACTATCAAATTTAGAAGGGGAGTTTGCAGAAAAAAATGCATAAAATAATGTTCTTATGAATCTTTTGTTAAAGTCAATCAGTAATTTAAATTTTGTTACTTTAACCTGATGAGCAAAATACACGTGACAAAAATAGAAAGATTTGGTGCCAAAAACGTAATAAATTGCTTTGGATGGCTTTAAAAAAAGTGTTTGGACATGAAGTGATCTAAAAGTAATGGAAAGTAATCAGATTGTTACATTAGGTAACCCAAAAATTACATTACTGATTATAATTATATAGTCTGGTAACTAGTAACTGTAACAGATTACATTTAAAAAGTAACCTATACCAAACCCTTTGTATATGAGCTATTATGCATTATTTCTGTATATCTAGAGCAGCCTGTTACCAAGGAAGACAGGGAGTCCACCAACAATGATCCATATCAACCTACATTAAAGAATAGGTTACAGAAGTCAGCTCAGACAGGATATTGAATGTATTTATGACCTTGGAGGTACGGGGACATAGGGTGGTCAGTCACTACTGCCTCACTAATTAAAAGAGCTGCATTTACGAGGTCTTGTTCAGACGGCCAGATGGGAACGGCGCGCTGTAAAATCTCAAAGTGGTTTACAGAACACTTACTGCACTTTAAAATGAGTAGAAAAAGCAACGGGAGACCTAAAGTATTCTCAGTAAATGCCTTTCTGGACAAAAAGCTCCAGGGGACTCACACTGCTTTTAAATATCCTGAGATTTTATTTTCCATGATGAATTTATTGTAGGGGTACAAACTGTATAGGCTATACAGAAAACAATGTATAGCTTACATGAAAAGGAAATTCAATAAAAAACACAAATATAATACTTATATATTTAGCAAAATATTGTGCTGTGTCCTAAAATAAACTTTATACACATTCACCCATTTAAATATGACTTACACTGTATACAAGATACACATATGAATTCATAATATCATTATTATATAAATATAATTAATCATGAATAATTATGAAACGTACATACATACATACATACATATGTAGCCCCTTACTATTCAGGAGGCCCGATATGCACATGCTGTGTTTCAACTGCACTGCCGGAAGCTTTGTGAAATGCTACACTGGCCTGAGCCAATATCTTTACAACAGAAACGTTTGTAAAACAAATATGATCCTTGCCTCCACCTATTCAGCAGAAAATAGAATTTAACCATCTAACACTAACCATCTTGTAGACCAGCCCCAGAGACAACAAACAAATATCTAATTGAACATTTGTTTCAGAGAAGACAATTTGTGTGATGTAAAAACAAATGTTTTTAAGAACTGCAGGTTTCCACCTAGCAAAACAAAAAGCCTACTTTATATAAAATAAAAAAATATAATAAAAAGTAGCTTTAATATATTATTATTATTATTATTATTATTATTATAATAGTATTTTACACGTGCAAATAGCAGTCTATTAGTATGAGAGAGAGAAAAGGAAAACACCAGGTGTGTATTGGCTACCTGTACATAGAGATGGAGAACTAGTGCTAGTGTACTGTGATGAGCCCACCATGTTCATTTGAAAGAGACCCTTGCTCACCACTGCAGCCTGAATGTCAGGAGATAGCAGCTGGAGTGGGCTTCTCACCTACTATACCATCCTGTCCTGCCTTCTCTGGCTCGGTCAGCAGGGGGCAGACAACCTGCGCTCCCCCTGCCTTGTCTGGTGTCAGCTGGTCTGTAGTGCTATTGTTCCTCCGCCCGCCCAGGGGCTCCACCCCCTCTCCCTGCCCAGGCTCCTCGGGATCGGAGGCCTGGAGGTGCAGCTCGCGCATCAGCTCCTCCAGCTTGTGGGCCTTGCGCAGCTCGTTCTGCTGGATGATGGCACACAGGTGCTCCGTCAGCTGCTCCTTCACGTCAGTCTTCTTGTGGAGATCCAGCTTGGCCGTCACGTACTCCGCCTCCGCCTTCTCATAGCGCCTCCTGTGGACGCATCGGGGACAATGGCAACAAGCCGCACAGCATGAGAAGCAGGAGATATAGGTGTATACATACACAGGGTTATTACATAAGACATGTAGCTATTACTCATTTCACTACTTCTTTACGAAACATTAAAAGTAATGTAATATTAAGTCCAAAATATCATACTGAGATTGCATGGTTACTAATGATCCAGTGGTACATGTTACAGAGTAGATTTGCAAATGATCACCTTTTGTTTTTTTACACTTAAGACTGACTTTGAAAAATTGAGTTTTTATTTTGTTTAGTCAAAAGTGTAAAAAAATATGGTCAAAATATAAAACTAATATTTTTTTGTAGTGTTTAAGTTGCAGACATTCTGAGGATATCCTGCAGGGGGCGGCATATCCAACATTTAAACATTTTATAATGAGCAATTAGCCCCCCGAGACAAGGATGAACAGTCTAGGAATTAGAATAATGTACCAATAAACCATTCATTGGCTTTCCTACAACTCTTGTGCTTTGTAATTTACATTAAATGTGTGTTCCAATAAAAACTGAACACGACAAAATGTCAGATAAACATGGCCTTATTATGCCTTATTGTAAGAACTTACGTGCAAATCCACTCCCCAGTCCCTCTTGCTACACAGTGCACTACATTGATGATACTACCTCCACTCCTATGTCCTAACTTACATAGTAGTAGTATGTGCTTACAACACTGAATGAGTGAACGAGGCAGTGATTTGTGATGTCTTGCAATTGTCTTTGTGATGATTGCAATTCACAATGTGCTATGAGTGTGCACCTGGCAGCACTGTAGTCCCAGCTAGCTTGTTCGATCTTGCCTCGAAGGATGCCTATGTCATTGGACACCATGTCATCTAGAGCCTGGAGCTCCTTCTGAATCCTCTTCAGCTTTACTGCCTCCTGCTGTGTCTGCTTGGACCTGAGGAAAAACAGCCGTGTTTATGAAAGTTCTGAAAACATATACTCAGGAATCGATGAAAAAGGTGATGGCTATTAGCCTGGTAAAACCAGATCCTAAATTCACTTCGTTAATAGAGTTTGGATATGCTCCATGGGAAGTGTTCGCAGTCATTACGTCTTACTGGGCGTAAACCTCTGGTTAATTGTGAAACTATTGGACAGCCTTGCACCAATCGGCGATGCTACAAGCTAATTGAGAGGCTAGATAGCTATGGCACAACAAGACTACAATTTACAAGCCAGACTCAATCAGTTCTCACATGGACGTCTGAATAAAGTTGTATTTTGTAATATCAATGCATACAATAACACACATAAGTGATCACACTAACACACAAGTAATACAGGATGCATTAGAGGTGAGCAGGCTGGTCACACATGGCGATGTTAACCAACAGTATACATCCACAGAACCAAGTCTAAAATTAGAAGAGCCTAAAATAGTCAGCTGTCAGTCAGGTCAGAACCAGTACACTTCTGCGTACCCGGTCCACTATACAGCAGTACCAGCCACCCTTACAACCTGCCTTTAATCAGCCTGGTAACATACATAGTTTAACACATTTATTAAAGCAGTATATAATGTTAAGGACTGACCGACCTGTAACACTTACTTTTCAGCAATAGTTTTTGTAAGTAAAGCTTTCTTGTGCTTATTTCCCTCTTCAATAATCTTCTGCTCTTGTTGGAGTTGCTCTAGACGTGTCTTTTCCCGTCTATAACAGAATAGTAGCAAATGCCCAAAAAACAAAACTTTAAGCTTGTTAATAAAATATAAAAAAAAGTAACAAAAATATTTCCAGATTAGGTAAATTGATTAATAACTAAAATAACATTAAAATCAACATAAGATATGAGCCATACTAACAGTTCCACCTCTTGTTTTTCCAGTTCTTTCAAAATGGGCTGTGTGCCCACCGCTGTAGGGGGCTCATAGGATTCCGACTTGCTGTGCTTCATGTGATTCTCCTCCACTGGTTTGATAGCAGGTTGTCTCCGTTGCTCATCTTTTGGCAGGGTCTTGGCGAGCTGCTGCTCCGGTGAAAGAGCAGGAGCTCCGTTCCCAACCTTCTGCTGAGCAGCCTCTTGCAGGGCTCGATCTCGCTGTTGTTGCTGTTTACTTCTGTTGGCTTGAGCAGGTTTTCTACCACGACCTATCAATGCAGGGGGGACTGCTTGGTCTAGATGCATTGCACATAACAACAATAAAGTATTACTGGTGTGGAAAACTGCTTTAAACAAACACAGCAAAAGGTGATGCGATGCTAAAATGTGTAATCTAAATCATAATAATGCCTTGCCTGCAGGACAATATATTTTATGCATTACAGTACCTTTCTGCTGCAACTTTCGTAGCTCTTCTTCAGAAAAGCCCTCCCACCCAGCCATGTTAGGACATCAACTGAAAGCGACAAAATGAATGAAGTACATATGCACATAAATAATAATCAATACAAAAAATTTAAAATTTACAAATTCGTTGCCAACTCTTTCAAACATAGTCAAGATTTTCTGAGCGATCCTTTTGACGCCATCTTTGCTTATGCATGCCACGTCAAGGACCTCAACTACACTGCTAAAGAGAAGTTGCGCAGAACGCCTGAATAAAAAAGACATGTTGTACATATCTGTACAACATACAGAAATAGGAAATAACAGTTTCCATCCATCCATCTTCTCCCGCTTATCCGGAGTTTAGCAAGGGACCCCAAACTTCCCTTTCCCGAGCAACATCAGCAAGCTCTGACTGGGGGATCCCGAGACGTTCCCAGGCCAGTTTGGAGATATAGGGTGTTTCTCAATGTCAAGGATGCTTCCTTGGTAGGACGGATCCATCCAAGTGCCTTCCTAGTCGGGTCCTTCCTAGGCTAGGAAAGACTTTCAAAAAACACGTATTGGAACGGCCTAGCTAGTGTGACGTCTTTCAAAAAAAGTTCCGCCTTCAAAATCATTATGCCTAATTAAACAGCGCGTTTCGTTTTTAAATAACAGTTGAAAAAACAATGCATCGTGCTGTCTTGTTGTTAGTTTCGTTATGCGCCATTTTTAAATATCCCCTCTTCTGACGTTTGCACAGGATTGTGGGTATTTTTAGACCGCGAAGGATGCACACATGCATCCTTCAAAATCCTC
>JAODLL010004266.1:0-11228 GCA_026546735.1 Forbesichthys agassizii | reverse complement strand
AGATACAGCCTTCCTAATGACTGTCCGGAGAAGTCACCCAACTTGCCTATAGACTTTAGCTTAAAACGGACACACATAGGGACACACGGGGACACACAGGGACACACCTCCTCCACAATGACTGTTGCTCCATAGTGAACTGGGAGCGTCCCAGAGTTGCTGCGAAGGCGAACGGCCAGGCCAGCAGCATGAAGAAGGCTGCCAGCACCAACCTCAGTGGGAACACAGTCACTGACATCACCCCTATCTGGATGGACAGGGAGAGATATGGGAAGGGGAAGGATTTATTCTTGTGCAATTCATATCACCAATGTCTATTTATTGATAACAAGAACTCAAAAACTCCATGATAAATGAAATAGTACAGATAGATATGGTCCCTTTGTCTTTCCCAGTAAATCCAGTAAAGTAAATTCTCTTATCTGACAGAAGGCTTTACAGTTCCCTCAAACATCTTGCAATTCCAACAGACCCCACCAGATAATCGTCAAGAGCACAATGATTTGCCACCTGTCCACACATTTCTGTCAAGGTGACGGATATGGCCAGTTCTGCTAGGTGGGAACCAGACTGAATCTCACGGACCCCCCTCCCCCTCCTCCTCCTCCCATTAGGGCAGAGCAATAGACATCCATCACGGCTCTCTGGTTAGCCCCTGGACCAAGAGGAGCACACTGTATACCATGTAGCTCTGGGTTTCATGTTGACGCCAAGTGGAGGTGTTTTAGAAAAGCAGGGATGTAGAACACCATACTTGAGGCCGACTATTCAGGGTGAACAAACTGGATGACATGACTCACCCTGTACCATTCAGGCACGTGTCTGTCTAACAGCAACGTGTGAATGACTGTAACCCTGGATAAGTCCTGGCTTGTTCACTAAAGCTTCAGGCAAGTCACGAATGTGTGAAAACCAGTACAGAGCTTCAGAAGGTTCCTAGGCTCACATTATGGTCTAACTGACCATAACATTGCACAGAAAAGATAGGTTAGCCCTCCCCCCCCCCCCCACCACACACACACACCACCCTCCAAACTAATCTCAACCTCTCCATTGTTCTCAGTCTCTCTCCAATCTCTCCTGTTGTACAGTAATCTAATCAGTACAGTACAGTAATCAGTAATCTACAGTCCCAAAGAGATTCCTCCATCCAACAATCCATCCACTTCTCCTGACCTACCCCCTCCATCTATCTCTCTCTCCTCCAGCTTTCCTTTTTGACCCCCTTCCCCCAGGAGACAGCAGGAGACAGGCTGTAGGCCATGGATTAATAAATAAACAGTAACAGGATGATTTATGTCTCCCACACCCCTGTTACTGATGCTATATGGACTGAACCAGCTAGATTCATCCAAGAGGAGAGGGGTGTGATTGAGCGAGTTTGCATAGGGCCTGTGGACTGGTGAGGGGCGCATTGAATCATAACATGTAGAGAGAAAGATCGACATTGTGCAGCCCTTTCACATTTGTGATGTGAGGTGAGGGTAAATACAGGAGCCATGTTTGATGCAAATTTGATGTGTTTCTTGAGCGCAGTGCATCACTGATTACTTGGTACTCACTAATAAAACACACAAAACGAGCATTAGCTCTAGAAAACAAACTGGATTTTACTATGCGGTTTAAGGTATGAAGTTCCCATACAAATAACAGGTCGGTCTAACCAATCCCTTTGTGATAATAATAGTGGTAATAAAACATACATTTGCTCTAGAAGTACAACTAAGCTCTATTTCAGCCGCATACTAGAACTCCATGTAACGCTAACTAAATTGCATCTTCAGCTAGCTAGGGAAGGCTAGCGAAATCTGCCCTTTTAGTCCATAGTTTGTGCACATACATGGTTCAGTATAGGAAATGCATTGGAGAAGACATCCAGTGTTGTTAGGGATTTCAACAGGTACTACTGTGGATACCACTGGCTAAAGAAGATTAAGTAGACACGTGGTCAGTGCCTCTAGTGGACATACATGGTCAGTACATCTACTGCAGCACACGGTCTCCGCCTCAGCCTGGCAGTCACAAGAATGTCATATTCAAGAAACTCTGGAGAGCCATTGCATATCCAGCGTCCTG
Organism: Forbesichthys agassizii; assembly: GCA_026546735.1. NCBI lineage: Eukaryota > Metazoa > Chordata > Actinopteri > Percopsiformes > Amblyopsidae > Forbesichthys > Forbesichthys agassizii. The sequence continues at coordinate 9,152 of JAODLL010004266.1, read as the reverse complement.
AAATACCCCCCCAAATCACACTCACATGTGCACACAGCATTAAAATGTATAGTTTGCTATTGCAAGCTAAATGCTAAGCTAATACACTTTTTGTCAAACTCAACAAATATCTCCTCGCATTTCGCCAGCTTACTGTTCTCTGTGCGTGTTGAAAAAATATGATACTTCTACACAGTCTTGGCTCCGGAACACAAACAGGAACACAAATAAAGTGGCGAACACCGTCATATCAACAAAGCTGTAGCACAACGCTTTGCTTCACAATGCATCTCTATGTGTGAGGCACCGCAGAGCGATACCGTTTTGATTTGAGCTTGAAGTTAGTGAGAATGACTGACCCTGCCTTTTAGTATTCCAAAGCTAATACGTGGAATACCTCAGACCACACTTAACAAAAGGGCATTCAGGCCTTTCCCTCTCACTGAACACACACCTGCATGGCTGTGTGTGTGTGAAGACATCCCAGTGCTGCAGCATACCTTCTACAGTACACACATACTGAGGAGGTGAGAGCAGTGAGGTCCCCACAGGTCAGTACATTTATGATGTTGACATACGCCATCAGTGTTTATGATGCTCTACACAGAATGGGAAAATGGTTGGATCCATTTGTCATCACATGAGTACTAGTGGCCAAAATGGAAGCATGGCAGCAGGGAAGGGAATCAGCAGGGACCTCACCATATACATATACAATAGAATGATTTGAGCTCCGTGGATACGAAGAAGAAATGTGATGTGATGCAACACGTATAAGGAGGCTCAGGGTCTCCATGGCCATCTGCATATTGTGTTATGTTTAAAAACATGCCCTAACAGAACAGAATGAATGTGGTTTAAGCAAATACACCATAGACTAAACTACAAACTTGGACAATACACCCTGTACTAAAATAACATTTGACTTTGTTAGGAGGGAAGGGGGGGGGTATTGATTCCTCCTTCCCCACCAGCAGTATACCCTACCTATTCCTATCAAATGGTGAGGGCTAATTGTTTTCAAGCTGAGGCCACAATGAACGTACTCAGAGAGCCTCTCCCGGGCCCATGAGCACTTAGACAGCTGCTGTGTGTCATGCTGGTGGTGTGTAAAGCCACATGCCAGGTGGAAACCACAGCCACTCAAGGAGAATTCAGCGCTACAGAGCTAATAGTACTTGTTGTCAACAGACACATCATCATTGACATATTTCACAACACGTACAGTACATATCTGGGAAAACTTGTTTAGTGAGTATGTTATTTTACTACATTCCTAAATAGTTCCCCCAACATATAGCATTTGACACACAAGCCCAACTTTTTTGTTCTTAAGTGTTTTGAAAGGCTCCCTGAAATTAAATGTATTATTATTATTATTATTATGTAATTGTATGGGGTTGGCTTTTACAAATTTGGCATTGCCAGCCAAAAGGTTGGAGACAGATTTTAAATCGTGTAAATCACTCTTTGGGTCTCTATTCTGTAAATGAGCACCAGAGACAATGTCAGATGTTTCTGTGAGTCAGAGGTCTCACACACACACGAACACACACACACAAACAAACACACACACGTTGGTCCGTCAACAGTCAGAAATGTGGAATCAGCACTGCTGTTCCCGTTTCACTCACTGCACGTATTCAGTTGGTTAGGCTTGTGGAATTATCTTTCCAACAGGAACAGGAACAAACAGAAGACAACCGCCTGTGGCGGGGGAAGGATGTTCACACTAAGCAGCTCAGAGGACTCTGTATGTGTCTCTGTTGCCTTCTACACACCACTAAAGACTAGGTTCCGTGAGAATGTATGGACCTGCTGACTGACGAATGACAATGGGATTCGCCATGACTGTCAATAAGCTATAAACGAGGAAGCAGGGGAATAGAAATCCATACACTGATTTCTTCCAATGGCCTGCCAACAGCTGCTTTCAAAAGCCCCTTGCTATTTGCCTACAGTGACACGACAGGAGGGCTAGTTCTGTTCCAATGACCATGTTCAAGTATAGGTAGTGTGTGTGTGGAGGGGGACGGGGGGGGGGGGGGGGGGTTTAAAAGCAATAGCCTAAAGTACAATATATTTTAACAAACTGCTGGCAGTTGAGGATTTGAAAACCAAATTGAAACGAATGACATGCAAATGTTATCAATCAAGATCTACAATCTGACGAAGACACAAATGGATAATGTTAAACACTCACACATACACAGTGGCAAAATATGTGTAACTAAAACATAAGTGTGTATGTCATAAATAGATCATGGTATGTCTGGGAAAGAAGCAAGCTGGTAAATGCAGGGCGAAACGCATGACAAACTTGAAGAACAGTTATTGAGAAAACGTGTGACTGCTTGTAATGCTTTTCTTTTCCATTACTAATTACATAAAGGAGCTACTAAAACCGCTAGCGCCAGGTCTTATTCATTTATGTGGACGTTAGATATCATATCTCCTGTCTTACCTTGATTTTATCTGTCAGTGTGAATCGTAATTCGTGAACGAAGGGGTTTCTCATTGGCGGATCCAACTCTGTGGTCGCATCCACCGCGGAGGTTGACAACTTCATTGCAGAAGAGGCGTGCGTGCAACCAGAACCCAAGCAAAACGTGTCTGTTTACTAAAAAAAATAAAGGATAATTTTGAATTTCGATTCAAAATAGTTTTGTTTCAATTTGGTGTCGTCTTAAACCTTTAGACTCTAGGTCCTTTTCTAAAACGCACTCGTCCGTCTCGCAGCGAGACAGAGCTTGGGCGTGGATTGACAATTCTGAAGAAAAGGGAGATGCTTGTCTGCGCATGTGTAATGCTGACCCCCACCCAACGCCCATAACACACCCCCAAAACACACGCACTCACAAATTATCAAAAAGGACTAGAAACTGGTATAAGTTGCATAGGCCTACTGTTTATTTTGAATTAGTATTTATCGACACACAAATTGGCTCCTGTAGCACACAAACTATATAGTAGCCTAGTAGTAGCCTACTGTTTCTCTTGCCAGGCAGGGGTTTTCTTAATTCTAAACATTTTGGTATGAAGTGTTTTGAATTCATCCCATCTCATCTTCATTGTGTAACAAACAGTTTATGTGTTATTGACAGCTTGTGTGTGTTGTCTATGGGCAAAGTTAAAATCAGACTCAGTCACCCAGAGGTTATACCGTGGCGTATAGGTCTAATGTGTGTGAATTGTTTTTGTGTGAAGATTTGAGAAATATTATAAATATAAATATTATATCCTATACTATTAGCCTATAATAAGATAACTATATAAGGCTTACACTACACACACTCAGGAAATCTCAGTCAGTCCTTGTGGAATTGACGTTGGAGTGATTGGCTAAACACAAAATGGTAAATGGACAGCATTTACATAGTGTTTTTATCACTATGCACTTGGCACTTTACAGTATTTTGCCTCACACTTACCCATTCACACACATTCATACACCGATGGTGATTGCTGCCATGCAAGTTGTGACCAACCACCGGGAGCAGTTGGGTGGTATGGGGTTAGGCATATTGCTCAAAGATGCTTATAGGTTTGAACCCACAACCTTCTGGTTGGAAGCCCAACACCCAGACCACTTGACAATCCTGTCCCCCAAGATTAGGCCTAGATGAGTCCTTTTGATACACCTGCTATTTACTCGCTTGGCATTTTGATAATAATCACAGTTGATTTCACAATTCAGTGTTCTACTTTGAAGCAATACGCAGTCAACGCGCACAGGTCAGCGCGGCCGATACAGTGCCGGTACAGCGCAAAAGCTGCATCTCCATCAATCCATCCATACATCTTCATAAACGTATCCATAGTCGGGTCGCGGGGACAGCAGCTCCGGCAGGGGACCCCAAACTTCTATTTCCCGAGCCACATTATCCAGCTCTGACTGGGGGATTCCGAGGCGTTCCCAGGCCAATGTTGAGATATAAACTCTCCACCTAGTCCTGGGTCTTTCCCGAGGCCTCTTCCCAGCTGGACGTGCCTAGAACACCTCCCTAGGAAGGTGCCCAGGGAGCATCCTTTTTGAAAAGGGGACCCCAGTCTGTCACTCCTTTGGCACTGTCCCTGACTTCCACATGATGTTGAAGAGGCGTGTCAACCAATACATCCCCTTCACATCCAAAGCTTTAAGCATTTCTGGACGGATCTCATCAATGCCCGGGGCTTTGCCACTGTGGAGTTGTTTGATCACCTCAGTGACGTCCCCCAAGATGCATCTCAATAAATTAAAATTTTGTGGAAAAGTTAAGTAATTTCAATGATTCGATTGACAAAGTGAAACACAAAGTAAAATCTCCAATCTCTTTCACAATATTCTCATTTTCTGAGAATTTGGGGTTTTCATGAGTTGTAAGATGTTGCACAAATGAGCACTTCTGTTTTTAATTTAGGCTATGGAGCTATAGCATCAGCACAAAAATGGCAATTGAAATATAAATATTTTAACCTCTAGTAGTTTGGAAACAAGAATGTGACTTACATAATTGTGACATATAAGCCTAATATAGAAGACTGTCTTGTTCAGAGCTGTAAGAGGCTACAGTAGGTTTGGACTATATGGGTAAAATAATTTGGCTCCCTCGTGTGGTATTTTAAAGGAATTGCTTAATTGCCAAGTTATGGACAAGTTAATGTGCAGTGATTTTCTTGAAATGTTCATGAATTACAGGTCTACAGAGAAAAGAATTTGGACACTAAATGTAGCATGTAATTTTCAAGCATTTTATTTGAACAACAAATAATTAAACCAAGTTGTTTATGTCCCATACTCAAACAACCCTGTTGGACCCCTTCAACACTGTATCGTCATCCTTGTCTCTGTTTATGTCTAGGATTAGTCTTACAGAACACAAACAAGCGCCCCCGGCGCAGCACAAAGAAACAGTCTTTGCAGCGCCTTTTCAGTGCGCTCTTGGTTTTCATTCCTGCACACGATTGGGCAGAGGCAACGTGCTGACATGCTTCCAGCAGAGGTGTTCGGCAGTGGCCAGAAGATCCAGTTATAGGTGGTCGTTTTCCCCCAACTGGCAATGTTAGCAGCCTACTTGGAGCAGTGGCAAGTGTGGCTAGACATCTGTAAATGTCTGTTGTAGGTGATGACCTGCTTAGGGTAAACCGGGTCATCTGGGCCAGTTGGTGAGAAATGGAACATGCCAGTTGTTTTAACAGTAGAGGTGCCATCATGTTAAACCTGCAAAAAAAGACGCCTAATTATAACCAATGACAATTAAATAGTCAGGACGATGGAGAATGATTGTTGATATTTGAACTTATAAGTTCAAATATCTTATAATAAGTATCCTTCGATGCCATAGGTGCTCCCTCAAAAGCTTTACCTCCAAATTTCTGTGATAGTGTTGTGTCTGCACCACTTTGCATTCCCAACTTTTACATAACTACTAGATATAAGCTGAATTTGAATAGGAACGCATATTTTACAATCACTGGCTATATACACATGCTAACACAACTTAAACAGGCCACTGGGGGCAATGCCTACTCCAGATATTCAACTGGTGGTCCATAAACCACCACTGGTTCCCCAATAGTGGTTCTAGAGGGTCGCTGCCCTGCATGTTTTAGATGTATCCCTGCTCCAACACACCTGATTCTAATGTCCTAATGAAGAGCTATTCATTTGAATCCGCTGTGTTGGGGAGAATTGCCCTAGGTGGTCCTTAGATGTAGCTATAGACTACTGAATGTACTGCAGGGAGGAATGACTCCAGAAGACCGTCAAATGTTATTCAAAATATTTAAAAAAGTGAATGTCCGAAAATACACAATTTAAGTACAACCTATAGCTATTTATGAATGACAATATTTTAATGGATAAACAAGTAGGCTAGATTATAAGTATATTTACCTTTTAATAAGACCTGTAAGCCCGTAGGCAAGTGCATACGTATATTGTACATCGTATGTTTTTAAATGAACAACTGTGTAAGCCCAATTCCATCCTCAAAAGTGTGCTGTTACAATGCAAAGGACACAAGCAGGCAGCTTAGCCTGCATGATAGCAAGGCCAAATACCAACGTCCATAATCAGTGTATAATGCCTATATCGTGCCTTGATGAAATCATGTCAAATTATACATACGATCACAAACCTTTTTAAAAGACGAAGGTGGACTGAAACAGAAATATGCTCCTGGAAATGGATTTATTTCTCACAAGGCCACGCAATGTGCCTCGTCTAAGCACAGAGGCCATATATTTCTGGTCTGACTAAAGTAGCAGCGAGGTGTCATTCAACGGCTGCTGGGTCCTAATGCCTGTCGAATTTTACAAAATGCAACACTAATAATTTATATGTGTATTTACAATGTTTTAATTGTGTATTTTTAAATTACCAGTATTAATAAATACCCATGCCATAGGTGAAACTAAATGTTAGTTGTAGTTACTGTTTTTGAAATACAGAAACATATTTTAGGACCCCGCGATGTGTAAAGATGGATTTCTTTGCAAGGCATCCTGGGAAAGAAAAACAAGCTGTAAACATGGCGTCCTCGGCGAGCAGGATTCTGTCCTTCAGTAAGAATGCTAAGGTGCTGCTTTTACCGTTCAGGTTGTCTGCTGTTCCTGCTGCACACCGATATAGCGTGGAAATCTCCCCCACAGGAGAACCAGTCACCCACACCGGCCAGGTGAACATACAGTAGAGGCCTGTCATGTTCTGGTCTGAAGTTCCAGTTAGCGTTAGCCTTGTTGTATCGCTAGTTCTGACTACCGGTAGTTCTAACATACTTGTGTTTTGATCGTGTTGTTTCTGATTATCTCATTAATAAAAAAAAACGTATTTAATGTTATCTCTAGGTGTTCGATGAGAAGGATCACAGGAGAGCCAGATTCGTTGGCAGACAGAAAGAGGTAAACGGGTAGAAGACTGTACATCAATATTTCTCAATCGTGGTTCCTGAGTACCACTGCCCTGCACTATTTAGATTTCTCCCTGCTCCAACACACACCTATTCAAATGAATCAGGACCATGCTTACTTTATATCAGGGGTGCCCAATCCTGGTCCTGGAGAGCTACTTACTGCCCTGCGTGTTTGAGATGTCTCCTTGCTTCAACACACCCGATTCTAAAGAATGGGTCGTTATCAGTATCTGCAGAAGCCCATTCTTTACAATCAGGTGTGTTGGAGCAGGGAGACATCTTAAACACTCATGGCAGTAGCTCTCCAGCACCAGGGTTGAGCACCTCTGCTTTATATGATTCATATTATTTGTTGTTATGATTGATTACTACCTCATTAGAACAGTCTGATCACACATTCCACTCCCACCTCTAATATGAGCACTTGTTTGTAGGTTAACACAAACTTTGCCATAAAGCTTGTGGCAGAAGAACCAGTGACTGACTTGGAAGCCAGAGTTGTGTCCTGTGATGGTGGTGGAGGAGCCTTGGGTCACCCCAAAGTCTACATAAACCTGGTAGGGCTAATAGTTCTATAGGCAGGACTTGCTAGACTGAATTAAATGCAGTGCCAGTGTGTGTGCATATATAATATACACACATGCTAGAATACAGATATAAATACGGATTGCTTATGTGAACCAGATTTACTATTTTGCACCATGTTTCTTCTGTATGCAGGATAAAGAAACTAAAGTAGGAACATGTGGCTACTGTGGATTACAGTTCAAGCAGAAACATCATTGAGATACTTTAACTGACCTCTGACCTCTTTAACTGACGTTATCTTTATGGTTAATACATTATATACACTATATATAATTGTTGTTTTTCTTCCCATTAACCTTTTGTAGTTTAACTATTATAGCATCACATACATTTAGATTGTGTATTAGATATGTAAAAGCACATTGTGTGTGTGTGTCTGTTATATAATTTAGAATTAGCGACAAGTACAAATAAAGATGAAAATGGAAAACACTGCTTTATTTTTGTTTGTAAAAAATCCAGATGTAGTTCTTTTTATGACCAGCAGAGGTCAACAGTGTCCTGTGTGTGAAATTTACCCAAAATCGAGATATTGAACACTGCATATATACACTGCACAAATTGGCTGCTGATTTAAAACCACCAAATTCTATTTTTAAGACACTAGAACAGAGTGTGCTCTTAATTAAGATCAGTATTGTAAATGTTGCAATAAAAATAAAATTGCCCTTGATAGTCATTGAAGCAGAATTCGCCCCTGCTGCTTGGCCTGTGTCAAATTTAAGTTTGACTCTGCATGGTTTAGCACATAGGCATATGTGAGCCCACTCTTAGTAATGTCAGTGGTTTGGCACCATTCATGTGAGTGTGGAGGAAAGCCAACCCATATTTTCTCAGTTGATAAGGAGAGCTGACACAGTAGAATTCCTTGTGCGTTATGCCTGGAGCCTCTCAGCCAAGCCTTCAAGACATCAGGAGAAAACGATGGGGGCCGTTGGCCTGACGAAGCAGCACGGAACAATGCATGTTTGAAGAAGATCATATATATATTTCATCAGACTTGTTCTCCAAATACCTCTGCATGACAAATTGGCCCGTGCTTGAATTGGGCTGCAGACGGGGGGCTAGCCTTTCCTGTCCCTGCTGGTGCAGCCAGTGGAACTGCAGTTTTTCCACACCACAGAGCTCAAGTTGGGAGGAGCGTTCAGACTGATATAATTGGCCCTGGCGACTCCTGGAAGTGGGCCTTACGCTGTAGTCCACCCCGTCTATAGCTGGGTCTGTTCTCATGACTGAAAGGAAGAGGAGAGCATTGTTACCAAGGGAAACAGCTGGGCAGGGGTTTGCCTTTATCTGGCAAGGCAGCTAGAGACATGGTGGGTGGCTGACTTGTGGGCGACATCGCTGGGAGCCACATCCTTGGACTAAACTGAGCAAATGGGCTTGGATTAAGCAGAATTTGTGATTAGTTATACATTTTTCTTGAACACAACATAGCACAATATATAATAGTGCCAGAGGCCTATTGGGTTGAGTCTTCTGCTGCTATAGGCCTATACTTCCCAGCATAGTGGGGTTTAATTTGCATTTTGATTCAGGTGTGGATGTTGTATTCAATTGGGCTGCTTTTACAATAGGCTATATTTGTGTGTGTGTGTGTGTGTGTGTGTGTACACACACACACACACACAAACATATATATATATATATATATATATATATATATTTTTTTTTATATTTATATATATGTTT
>JAODLL010004265.1:0-11228 GCA_026546735.1 Forbesichthys agassizii | reverse complement strand
AACTGATATCATAGCAGAAGCAGAGGTTTTTATACTGTATCTAAGGTTTGGAATATTGTGTTTGCTATTGTGGGATGCTGTGTGTTAACATTTGTAAATACTACAAAAACAATCCATAGTTTTGTTGGGAGGTATAGCTTGTCTTGTTGTTAAGAAAATGTAAGCATTTTGGAAATGTGTTCACTGACTGCATTTTGTGTGAAAATGACATGAAATGTGTGAATGGTATGGCCACAAAAGGCCGATGCTGTGCTAATTGTGTTTAGAGTTTGGAAAATTTCACAACTGGTTGGACAAACGCTTGTTAGCGACTGAAAAAAACTGTAAATGGTCACAGCTGAATATGTTCTACCGCCTTGTCTTGTGTTATTCCTTCCTTGTGTAGCCTCATCTCTCCCTGTGTCTATTGTGTTGTCATGGTTCCCTCCCTGCTGGCTCACATCTGACATCAATCGTCTCATCACTTCTCCTGACCTCTGCCCCTGCCTGTCATTCACCACCCCGCAGTAGAAAGTCTGTCCAGCCACTCACTGCCAGTCCATTGTTCAACCATGCGTGATAGCCTGACGACATCTCATTTGAGTCAGGTGTGTTGGAGCAGGGATGCATCTAAAACACGCAGGACATGGGTTTCCCATGGGACCAGGGTTGAAGACCACTGTCTTACTGTGTCCAGGATTATCTCCCACCTACCTGTTAACTGACATCCAGCCACCAGTCTATACCTCCATCACACTACTGCTCCTGCCTCATACTTTCACGGGTTCAGCACCCCGGACAGCTCCGTTGCCACGCCCCCAGACAGCTAATGCACCATACGTGTCTCTTCTCCACTTCCTGGGTGGAGGGTAAAGAGGCTTCCCGCCCCGGCACCAGTTGCCAGTTCGTTGTCTTCTACACGGATGCACGTACCAGCGACTCTCCCTACTCGTCCAGCAGTCTCCTCTGCTCTCCACTCGCATGGCAGCCTCGTCGCTCTCCTCTCATCCCTCCCCACTCCACACGACGACCTCGCCTGCCTCTCGGCTCACTGCCGCAAGCAAGTCCCAACCGGCTAGCCAGCATTGCCAGCGCTACAACCCCAGCATCGACGGTTGTATTGTTTACCTGCTTGTCACAATTAAAAACACTCGTCTCCTGCCTCTGTCTTTGTCCTTCCCCTGCCGTATCTGGACACATACTTGAAATAAAAGACTTTCTTTTCACCTCACTGTCTCTTTGTATCTGGTCCATGCATCCTCTGCCATAACACTATGAAACCACATACTGTGCTGTGGCAGGTCACGGCCTATACTTCACATCCTCCACATTGTGTCCTTGTGCTCCGCTGCACCACCTAAAATCCAATTCAAACCCCATTCTCGTTCAACACGTGTCACCCTCTCTCATAAACAATACATGCTTCGACAAGAGCACTTATACCACCACCTTGGCTGGCCGGCTGGCACTGTCATCGCTATGAGGTCTCAAAACTCGCTCATTGAAGTCTAGAATGTTCTCGGTCCTGGCACCACAATGGTGGAACGAGCTTCCAGCAACAGTCAGGACTGCAGAAACATTAGCCATCTTCCACAAGAGATTCAAGACACACCTCTTCACAAACCACCTCGACACCTCGACTAGCGACCTCTCCACCTCCTAGCACTCAATGCTAACTCAAGTTTCTTACCCTAATGTTTTGTTTTCTCTCTTTATTCAAACTTAATAATACATTTAAAAACATTTTTTTAAATCCTATTCTGCTCTTACATACTGAGCACTTTAGCATTAGGCACTTTATTGTTAAGGCCACTATGAACTTTGCTGGATGATGTATTTATATATTAAAGTGGTAGACATGATGACTAAATGCTGTAACTATTGTGATATAATATTATTATTATAAATGCCATAAATGTAAATGCTCCACCAACCCCCAATCTTCTACAGTAAAGTTGCCTTCAAGCCAGTGTGTCAACATATTTTTTATTCCCCCCATAGCCACCACCTACTTCCTAACAAACCTATACAATTTCCGTTCACTTTTGACTATTATTCCATATTCCCTGCCACATACAGTACAGTACTATTCATTATCTCTCGCATTAATGTTTAATATTTTTCAAGACCCAACGGAATCATAAAATCTTTCATGTGTTTCTTCCACATCTGTTTTGCATTATCATCAATCAGCTCTTTCATTTCCCACCACACTGTAATGCGTGGCTACCCAACAAAACAATAATCTCATCACTTCTGCCATCAGATCATCTTTCTCAGCCCTACAATACTTCATTCTTTCAGCACTTCATCATTATTATTGCCATATTCTCTGCTGTGTTTGTGGTATATGTCTATTAAATAGAAGGTCCCGGTTTCTAACCCCAGGCGTCCCGGCCTTTCTTGTGTGGAGTTTGCATGTTCTCCCTGTGCCTGCATGGGTTTGCTCTGGCACATGTCCATTCATTCATCTACCTCATTCATTGCCTGTTCCAACTTCCTCATAACATACGGTATGTAGTACGGGCGCTACCTCTATTCCACACTGCGCCATCATCTGCATACAGTGCATCTATTCACATCATTGATTAATGATATGAGTCAATGAAGTGAATAGCACTGGACAAACAGCCCATATTGTTTACTAAGCATTTGAATGTGTGATTTAGCCATTTGTGTGGAATGAAATAAAATCTTAGCGACATTATATAGGCTTTACAAAACATATGCCTATACAGAGGCTACAGTCTAATTTATTACAAGCGGACTGAGATAAGTTTAGCAAATTAGCAAACGTTTAAGGATTTTAGCAATTGTTTGGCATTGTTAGCAAGAGAAATGTATTGCTTTGCATGCTTGCCTCAAACGTAAGGAAGGACACAGCACACTTTTTGGCACCGCACCAGCACCACAAATTGAAAATCTTTCTTAATTAACATTGGCATTGATGTGCAATGCTGTCTGATTATCTTTGTTTTCCTACTGTTACCCTCAACGCATCATTAGCCTACAGCTAACGTCAGAAAGGATAGTACAGTAGCGTATACGTTTGCAATGGCCCTCACACGGTTGAAGATTAGTCCACAACACGTCTCGGTGCCCTCTCCGATCCACATACATTCTGGAGCCGCGTTTCAAAGTATGTGCGAAACTTGTGCAGGAATGAGGTTTTGTGTCGCTGGTTCTGGAATATGCTCGTGATCTGATAATGCATGTAATATTCAATCGGCCGAGATTATGCAGCCTACTTCTCTAAAGGCCGCGCTGTTGTTTTTTACCTGCCGGTAGCCACTGACTAATGCCCAGTACCGCTACTGATATGGTTCCAGGGCGGTCGCAAACTGAACTGAACTTGAAAATGAATTATGAACAGAAAAGGAACATAATTTTCTTTTTTATTACCTACTGACTAGTGCGTGCATGTGTGTGTGCGTGTACAGTATCAAGTATCAAGTCAATATATCAGTTTGATGGTATGTATATAGCCCATAATCAGGAAGTTTTAGTATTATAGGCAGACACATTTCCATAGACACCGTGTGTGTGAGACATGGAGAGAATATTATCTCAGAGTTGAGAGGAGATTATATCTCTATGGACTTTATGGTAGCATTCCAGATTTTTTATCAGATCAAAAACTTTAAGTAAGATTTATCTCATGGATTACTCAGTTATATCATGGAAATGGGAGACCTGCGGGGAAAATGTGGCATCTGACTAGTGAAGCTGAAGCTGGCAGTTGGCTAGAGACCACTTGATCTACGCCCGATGTATACTGTACAGTATATTAAAAACATGATTTAATTCACATTCACCTCGCAGTTGAAGATTGACAGGATCAATGACGAGCTCCTCTAATGGGAGGTTCAATTCAAGTCATTTTAGTTGGAGTAATGAAGGGGAGGGGTCAAGTTGAAGGACTGTTTCTAATGGAGATGGGGTTTATCAGGGGACCATTATCCCCACAGCGCTCCCTGAAAGGGCTGAACACGTTGATTATCTCCTTGTTGTAGCACTGTGGTATGTTAATGCCAGCATCCTCACTTTGACTTATTGGTTTTACGTGCTCTTAAATGACCCTTCTATGTTTGACTGGGTTTTCCTAATCTGTTTTCCTCATTCCTAAAGTGTTTTATGAAAGGTTGTTAAGGCTTGTTAACTGACTGTGTGTGTAGAGACCCCTTAATAAATCCATTGCAGTATTATTTAAAGTGTCGTAAGTGATGCTGGAGAAAGATTGTTGATATTTGCACATCCAAACAAAACAGTCCTTTAAAGCCTCAGCTTTCGGGTTGGGAGTCCAACACGCCCACTAGCAGACTATCTCACATTTCACAATGGAGACTTCCATCCAGAATTATACTCTTCTTATATCCTCCTTTAAAAATAAACACAGCATAAAACAATGGTCCGCAGGCCACACCTGCCAATCACAGTGAAATAGTGGCCAGATGATTATATATCCAGCCTCCTTGTGGAATGTAATATTGGCGCACCAAATAACAACAGCAAACACTGCAGATGTCTTTCAGGTCAGTCTGGTTATTAGGGATTCATTCCATTTAAGATAACAAGCTATGTCCTGAGTTAAGGGCTGCTCCCTACTGCACCTCTGATCCACCATAAGGGAAATACTAGCAGAAGGTAATGAAATAGCAAATCAGACAGATAAGCACACGTGCACACACACACACACACACACACACACAGTACACACACAGTACACAGAGAAAGATGTGTACTGTGTGAAAATGTGTATTCATGTGTATTAATGGACACACAGACATATTCCCAGCATTATTGCCATGAATGACCCCAAAAGGTTGTTAGTATGTGTGATATTTACAAACATTGATATTGAAACATAATATGTAATAGTGGAACATATTACACAAAACTGGATACTGTAGCTGATACTAATTAACACACACACATGCATGCACGTGCGCGCGCACACACACATGCACACACATGCACACACGCACACTGGTTGATTATGTCATTATCACTTAGTATTTGATCTTCTCTCTATCAAACTCAATGGCCACGCTGTGTCGATCTCCTCCATAATCAATAGGCTGTGACCTTCATTAACCATTATAGTGGCTTATACAATCTGTAGTCCAACAATGGCCATAATCATAATGTGATTGCGGTGAGAGGTGAGTGATTTGTATCACAAGGCAAGCGCTGAGATGACAGCATCACCTGCCAATGCACCCATAATAACACCCTTGAAATATTCTATGGTCATTTTTTTCAGTTTTCTAGGGGTCAAAATAAGATGAGCATGACATAAATATGACAGTTATGAAGCAGCCTTTATCTTTCTAAATTATAACACATGGTGTAATGCTCTGTGAATCACATAATGGTTGAATAACTAAGACAAATACCAATTATTGTTATATTAACAATGCCCGCTGGTGCATTCTAGTTAACAGTGGATCTGTCTATCATGGAATTTTTCATTATTATAAAGATTTTAGATAAAAAACAAGAAGCTATTAAATAAGCATATTGCATATCATTCCATTTTAGAATAAGTGGCTCATTTTGAGGTTAAAGCAATGTCACAGTAATTCATGGTGTCTAAACAAATGTATACACCCACATTTTAAATTAAGCTAGACATAATAAATTACAATCAGGGAAAATGAGAGAAAACTGTCTCCATAATCAAATCCTTGTATGGTATGTTACACATCAGTTAAAACCGTGCTGTTTTGTACACAAGTTATTGTAATTATCTGATGTAGTAAAAAATGTAATTTCATATTTATATTGAAGAATTTTAAGTTTCAGGCATGTGGATGTAGAAATGTCCTTGGTTGCTATAGCGCATTGTATGTATATATCCATGACAGAGCTATTGTGGAAGTCATAAGAGCAGTTTGAGCATGCTTAGTTCAACCATGCAAGGCCATACTGCAGAGCCATACATCTGCCCTGTGTCACAAATCAAGCAATGGTGCAATACATCTCAGTGACCCTGGACCAGGCCATGGTTTAAGTATGTATTAGGAACCATGTAGATTGTTTTAGTGGGAAATGTTGATTATTTGTTTATTTTAACACAATGAGCGTTGTTTAATGACAAGGTCCACACAACAGAAGATGTATTGTGAGAATGAATGATCCCCAAACCTGTGTGCTTTCACTCACATATATGAGAAACCGCGTATAATGCTACTAATGGGAGTGTAGAGATTATTTGTGATAGTCTGGCACCCAAGCTTCACTTTTGCCCAACATTTGCTGAGATAGATGACAAATAAATGTAAATAAGCTTGCAAATGTAATATGATTAATTAACGTATTACTTAGGAAAAACATAAATATATGAGAAATGACGTCTGTCTTCAAATGGCTGTGATTATGGTTATTAACTAAGCTTAAGGGTTTAGTTAGTTACCTATGTGGGGCCCGAAGGTTAAAAGTGTTCGCTCCTTTAGGTAAGGGCTGTACACTAATTTTATGTTACATTCTGCTAATGTTGCTTCAGTTAGAAAAGCTATTAAGACATACAAATACCAGGTTGTTTTGCTTTTGGCTCAGGGCGTACACAACACAATTACAGCATCAGTTTCCAACCACCAACAAGCTGTAGGGAAAGCAGGCGTTCACAATCTGATCTGTTGGAAATCCGCTGGAAAACAGAGCGGCGATAAAGCGACGATGAGAGGGATGGGGTGAAAATAAGGTGCCTTCCTGTTTAATTAGCAGTGGCAAATTAATTAGCAGCGGGATGTGAATTAATTAGCGGCGAGAAGGCAGTTTAAAGACGCTCACTGCAGAGGTCCCATAAGCCCTTGCAGTTTGATACAGCACAAACGTTCCGCCATTATTTAGCAATTATATGCTATTTTTGTGTGCCCTTCCCGCTCTCTTCTTCTTTCTCACTTGTCTCTGTCGTTCATCCCTCTTGTGTCCATATATCTCTGCTACACCTTCAAAAGAAGGGGCAGCCTCCTGCTGCTTTGGAGAAGTTTTTTTCCCACTCACAGCTGTTTCAGGCATTTCTGTGAATGTTCCTCTAAATTGCTCAATAATTTTCCTCTTTGTTGCCGCGCTTTTCTGTTTATTGGTGCATTACCAGAAAACGTTGCCTGCGGGTCCTTCTTTTTCCCGCCCTGCGATACATTGGGCTGCTTAAGTCTTTTGAAATATTTCTTTCAATTTCTCAGCACAATTTCAGAGGGGGAGAAAGGGTTATTCTAGATTCTCATTAATCTTTAAAGCCTTTTCATTTCCTGTAATCTTAGTGGAGCACATTTTGTTGGCTGTACTGCAGCAAACAGCAGCAGCTTGCTGCGGATGAATAGGCCAACGGGCAGGAGCTGGAACGCCTGGTGGAGAGAGACAAACTGATATTCAGACAGAAGAATCAAGCTATCACAGGACACCGCAGCAGGTGGCTCATTCAGCCCGTTCAACCAATCCAGGCCTTTCCAAGAGGAGTTACAGTACAGGGGGTGTCCTGGGCGCTGT
Organism: Forbesichthys agassizii; assembly: GCA_026546735.1. Taxonomy (NCBI): domain Eukaryota; kingdom Metazoa; phylum Chordata; class Actinopteri; order Percopsiformes; family Amblyopsidae; genus Forbesichthys; species Forbesichthys agassizii. The sequence goes on along the minus strand of JAODLL010004265.1, from coordinate 3,758 downwards.
CCAAGCTGAGGGTCAGGACACATCCTGCCTTCTCGCATTTGCTACAGCACCCCAGTTATTTGTCACCAGCAAAACTGTGATGGAATGGCATCTTTAAAACTATTTGCAAATGTAACAGATAAATAAACTGGAAATCCTTTTCAATTCAGAAAAATAAGAAAATAAATTTTTATATATGAATGAAATATATCCGGTGTTGAAATTTCACTAATTTCTCTCATTTAGTGGCTCTTTATAATTCAGTGGTGCTTCACAGTATAACATAATATAAAAGGCACTGGCAGTAATGTATCCTATGTTGAGAGGCTAGTTTATGTTGAAAAGTTAAAACCACCAATCATGGTTAAAGTGGCTTTCATGCCTCAGCATGTGTTTTTCACATTACCCAAGCCTTACCATTATCTGCAAGGGCTTGATTGACAGCACATAACTGCCAGTTAGTGTAAAGGCTGGCTCCACAGATCGCAGGCTTGATCCTGCTAATAATGTATTATCATCCAGTTTAGCAATAAGGTCAGCATACAGTTTAGAATTTTAAATACTACTGTTTTGTAATTTAGTATTCTGGATTTTGTCACTCATCATTGTGCCGCTTATAACTTAAAAGAATGGGGCTGCTATAGTTTGAGACTGTGGAATGATCTTCCCATTTCTATCAGATCAGACCCCACCACTGAGATATTGAAGTTCTTATATTTTTATTCTTTGGCGTTCAAGAAGGTTTAGGGACACTTGTTTGTTTCATGTTTCTATGTATTGCTGCATTTTATAGTTTTTCTATTGCCTAACTCTGTAGAGCACTTCACCGTTGGTTGTTTTTAGATGTGCTTTATAAATAAACGAGCCTGACAACACTAGAAACAATCTCCCTCAGTCACACAGCAGGTATGGGATGCTGGAATGGGACAGTCAGTGGGCTGAAGTCTCCCCAGAATCAACAGCCAGCAATTCACTAGTGCAGACCACGATTAATGCAAGTGGACTGCATGTGTGGTATGCCCAGCATTATTGAACAAGCACGGGCTGCTCTTTAGCACACACGCACGCACGCACGTGCATTAGGTAGTCCATGGGGCAGTTCTCCATTCTAGATACAGATTCATGTATTATTTAAACTGTCTATAGTGTAAATTGTTCAATAATGTGACATGGTGCATGTTTATATGATTTATATTACATGTAGTATGATACATAGAGTGAGGTATTCAAAGCTCTTATAGTTTACTATATAGCTATAGAAAAGCCCTGTCTCTTTTTAGTACCCACAATGCATAGGGAGCATCCTGGCAGAGAGGTGGGTGAAAGCTAACAATGCATAGGCGAATCCATTTGAATGCATCTGTAGCTCAGGTGCCAGTAGCATGGTGCAAATAGAATGATAGTGATTTGATTGGATGACAGGGCTGCAGGCAGGTGGGAATGCCTGCATAGATCTGTCATCAAGGCGAGTGTGTATGTGTGAGATAGAATAAGCACAGTGTGTTTACACGGTCATATGTGTGTGTGTGTGTGTGTGTGTGTGTGTGTGTGTGTGTGTGCAACACTCTCAGTATATACATGTATAATGATACTAGTGTCATTACAGCTATTGTCTAAGTCTACAGTAATATGTAAAGGATCAGAGCCAGTGTAATTCTATTGGCAGGATTGCAATGCTAACCCCTTTAAAACTCCTCTATGTGAATAATTACCACCAAGGTGCCCTTCAGCAAGGCAATTAATCCCCACTGCTGTTTCAGGGCAGAATGTAAAAGACTGTGGTTGTAGAGGGCATGGAGCAAATCCCCGATGTGTGCCACCCACACACACACACACACACACAGGGTTGATCAGTGACTTCTTCATGAGGTGCGTTTTATTGTCCTTGTTAAATAAGGGCTCGGATGGACGTAGAGAGAGACCTTACGGTCAGACAGGGAGTGTGGAGGGGCTGGTAATGACCCCCACATCAGAGGGAGCGATATATCAAGGCCTGATAAGGTCACCGCTGAATAATAACCATCTTAATGTGACGGCAGCCGCTGGCCCCACAATCTAACACCAACACACAGTGGGAAAGATGAGCGTTTAGGCATTCTGTGTGTGTGTGTGTGTGTGTAGGTTTAGAAAGCTCTGCCTCTCTCATTCCCACTAAGCAGGAAACGATTGCTTCTTCACATCTAAATATAGATCGTCTGTTCTATAGCTCCTGTCCCATGGTTCTCTGTTAAAGCTGGTTCAAACACCCTTCATGTGGCCCGGGTCGCCTTATACTGTATTTCTCTCTCTTATAACAAACTCTCTGTCTCCCGCTACACCTCTGTTGCTGTTCTTCATCTATGCTCTTTCATCACCGCTTCTCTTTCTCCTATCATCCCATTCCTATTTCTTTACCAACTCTCTCTTTCTCCTGGGTCTGTTTTCCTGCCCTTCGCCTGCTTCTCCCGAGCTCTTGTGGTGTCGTTCTTGTTATATCTGAGGCGGGTCTGCTCGTCACCATGGCAGCCAATAAGGTGACGGTAACGCTAATTTCCCCTGCCACTGTGTCAGCATATCTTCTGTTCGCGCGCGCGTGTTTGTGCATGTATGTATACTGCATTGGCATATTGTATGTTGGTTGTGTTCCCGTAGAAGAGAAAGCTAGGGAGAGAGAGAGAGAGAGAGAGAGAGAGAGAGAGAGAGAGAGAGAGAGAGAGACAGAGACAGAGAGAGAGAGTGTTAAGTGTGTGTAACTTGTGCACATGCGTGCATATTTTGTGCCAGACCTTGTCTGTCGATGTACATAGATTTGCCCCTGCATGTCGTTAGCACTTTCCTTTGTGTTGGTGGTTGTTGTGTCACTCTGAAAATCTTGTTCCTAAAGAAGATTAGTTTGGCTTTCGCTACTGCCTCTATGGTAACAAAGACATGCATTTAGAGAGTAATTTAGCATGCTCTTGTCATTTTGGGGATAATGTATGTTAACTTTACCCAGAATGCTTTTCTAGTTTGCAAGTAATGTAGCACATCCATTTATCCACAAGGCCTTTATATAATCACTTTCACATTGATCAGCAAGATTTAAAACTAACAACCTAAAGGAATTGTTTATGGATCAATCTACACAACAAAAAATACAATAAAAATCTAATAAATAAAAACCTTGTCCAGAAATAAGCAACTAGTAATTAATCTAAGAAATGTTATCTTTTGTAGCAAGTTGTCAATAAGAAGGTATGCTTGATAATACACCTACATCAAGTCATGTCATGTCTTGAAAGAAGATTTGAATGTTTACAGAGAACTGTAAGCCTTAACTCTTTATTAAACGCTGAGCCTTCAACAATGTAGGACAGGAAGATATAAACACCAAGGTTATGCCTTGTTTACTTCAAAAAGCAATGCACTGTGGGGTCCTGGAGGATCTGCCATGAGAAGGTTTCTGAGTAAATATGTCAGAGATTATCAGCTAATTGAATCTTCTGTTATCTCTTACAGACAAACAAACAAACAAAGCTGCCTTTGTCAGTTTGAGGCAGGACTACATGTATTTACCTTTAGCTTATTTATAGCAGTTTTTCTGTGAATGAAAACTAGGAAGAAGTTGAACATAGTCACAACATTTGTTTTGTGAATAAAACGGGTTAAATTGTTATCTGACACTCTTTAAATGAATGTTCTTAAATTGATTTCTTCAGTTCGTCTGTTACTCTTCAGCAACATGTGTCACGCTCTGCGTGTGGGTGTGGCGGAAAACTCAGGCGCAGAAACAGAACAGGCAGACAGGAGGATAAGGTAAC
>JAODLL010004264.1:0-10000 GCA_026546735.1 Forbesichthys agassizii | reverse complement strand
TCGAGGAATTCTCTCTGCAGAGGATCAAAGGGGCCTTCTTGTTGAGGGGCATTAGAGTTGAACATCTTAGGTTGGCAGGCTGGTTTGTAGGTGGCCTTGTAGTAGCCCCCCATTCTTTCTTCTGATCCACCATAGTCAAAATTCTGTGCAATAAAACAAGAATAAACACTCACTGAAACACATTATATAGATGCACTAAAATATTTAGGTTCTAAAAGACATTTACGATTTCAATGTTACATATTTACTTCACAAATACTAAAACTATCATTAATCTAAATATGCCTCATATATATGTATACAGTGTAATAAAAAGGTGTACAAACATGTTGCTCTACTTACATCTAAATGATTGTGTGTGTTGTCTTGGTTCCCATAGATTGGCATATTTATTCCTCCTCTGTCTCTGTCATATTCCACAGGGTTAGCTACATGGGGGCATGATTCAGTCTCATAGTGATCAGCAGAGCTTTCTATGCTTGTGTTTGTGTGTGTGTATCCCCCATTCAGCAACTGCTGGTTCCAGGTTTGAGAATGAGCCGGTCTGCCGTGGTGGTTGACATTAACAGGGGCATCTTCATACACATAGCCGTTGTGATCAGAACCCTGCTTGTAGCCAACCTCAAAGTCCTGCACAAAGATAATAAGAAGCAAATATATATGCATATGACCCTTAACCCATTTAAAAAAAAAACAACAACTGTTACCTCTTCATGGGAAGGAGGTCTTGGCTGGTCAGTCCATTCACACTGTGGTGTCCATGTAGGGTGTGAGCTGAGCAGTTAGTATAAGAAAAGCATAATATTACAATGCTATTCCACATGGAGTGCACAAACAGCATGAAGTACGAAAAGATTATAGCTAAATGCGTCATAATGAGTGAGTTACCTATTGCCTGTATTTTTATTGCTGCAGGTTGAGCACTCCAACTCTGGGGAGGAGTCCCTGCTGTCCTCCAGCATATCGTCAGGGAGGTCTGTGAGCAGTTTGTGCAACTAAAAGACAACAGCATGTGGAAATGAATCACTAAAGCAGCTCAGAAACCATGTAATGTAGGACGCATGAAGCGTTTCAGCTATTAGTAACACAGATAGGATCTCCCTCTAACTTGATGTACTTTGTGACAATGTTATAAGCCATCACTAGGCCATATTATTTAAACATAACAGTTAAAGCAGCAAAATAGCAGGAAAAGGTTTTACATTAGAGTTTCTACCTTTGACCTTTATGTAACCAATCATTTATTTTGAAGAAAAGAAAAAAACACAGATAAAGATTTGTCATTTGGAGGAGAAAAGCACACACACTAAAAAAGTAGGTCATCAGCACTGTCCATTCACACAATCTATTAAAACATTGGAAGACAGCCATGCCTCTTTGGCAAAACCCATAGAAACTAAAACAAAAATGGCGTCAACAACATTAAGTAATGAAGCATAGCCAAATTAACTTACTTCCAATAAGGATTGTTGAATGGCCCTCACATCCTCCACTGTGTCCACAACCAAAATACCCATGTCTCATTCAGACAGAAAACCTACAACTGAAGATGCAGCCTAACTCTACTTCAACTACCAAGCCACATGACCTATCCTAATCTGCAGACCTTCTGTGGGAAACATCCCAAACGTGTCTGGCATGTTGTCGACCTGCTGTGGTATTGCAGTGTTGCTACCACAGAAAACTATTGTTTAGACAAAAGATATGTTGTTAACTGGAGCAGAAAAAATCCTAATTACTGGTGACCAACATTTTCCACAGTAAAACCATATAACCTATACAAAATAATTTCCGGTTTGAACTTCACACAGAATGTTATTGAATTTACAATACATTCATTCATTGTTCATATATGCTAGCAGAAAGACAAATCAAGTGTAAACCAGTTGAAAAAGAATATGAAGAGAGTGAAAACAAAAATCTCAAGGCAGAGCTAGTTTCAGACACACCTAGAAGGAGGCCTTAACCTGAGCCAATAATAGCAAAAGTTCATAGTGCAACACATTGTTGGGGCATGAGTAAACAGTCGGCTCAATATGGGTGGGCAGTGCTGTCACTTAATAGGTGTCCTACTGAAAACAGCTTCCACAATGTCATTTGCAAAACCAATTCAAACACGCATAGCCAAATAGTAGAGACAAATAGCCAACTTTGAGTAATTATTGCCAATTAGAGGATCTTATATGGTGTAGAAAATAGCATTTTGAATGTTTCATATTCCAAAAAGGCATACGTGCCTCAATGGGACAACCTAGTTAAAATAGTTTTGTAATTCTTGTACCTCTTGCTCCCTTGCGTAGTCTTCTTGGTCATATTCGTCTTCATCGTGCTGGGTTTGAAGGGCAGCACTATCAAAGTCTATAGACATGATGCAGGGACTCTGAAAGAACGAAGTGGTACCGTACAGACAAAGAACGTTCACCTTTCACGCCAAACAAACTACCGTACCCCGGTACTACCCTAGTGTTACTACTTATTAATAGTCAGTTTGATCTCGCAGACAGTATAATAGAAAACCTTAGACAGCGCTTACCTTCTAAGAAAAAAAATAAAGAAATGTAGTAGTTTTGTCACCTCATTCAGACTGATAAGGTAACGTTACTAAGCCGTTAACTAGCTTGCCTTCCTAATAACAGACAGTCAGTTAGCCACACATCTATAAACACTACTTTTACACGTTTCAAAGAAACACTATTACATTCACATTGACACTCCGCAAATGCAATGAACATGTCATACTGGCAGTTAAACACCCGCTTGCTTGGGCACCTTCTATAGTTTGTTTTGTTATCTGAAGCTATCAAACACATGCTAGCTAGTAGCATGACTTTAAATTCAGAGACGCCCCCTTTGAAAATTCGCGCGCATCGACAGCGCCAAAGTGTTGTGAGCTTTATTGGTCCAGCAGTTTACCGATGTTATCTAAATGTTTAAGTTATCAAAATAATATATCCCTGATATGAACGAGCCCGACTCTTGTTTTCAAATGACAACACAACTTATATACAACAATAATGGAATATTTGTGTGTTTAATAACACTGATTCTAGTACGTTGTCGTATACCGTACTTTATACCGTAATTTATTTAAACAATTTTGATCAGAAGACCTAAAATATCTCCCGCAGAATCTAAATCACACATTTCTTCAAATGTAGTCGTTATACTGTTGCATCATCAATCATATCCATAATCTGTTTTGGGGCTTTTGCGTTAGTGACCTCTAGTGGTTACTTTGCAGACTTCAGGATATCAAAAAGGCCAATCATCATTATATTTACATTATTCAAAGTTAGAGGCGCGACTTTGTCATTAGCTCATAAATACATCGTAAAACTACCACGCTTAGCAGCAGACATTTAGTTTGTGAGTTATAGGCAAATAACTAAATATAATATACTAATATATATATAACTGCATATCGCACGTCACATGCCCTGCCCTAATAATATAGCCATTTCCGCGTTTGTGACACAGTAACTTTAGCTGTTCCAGAAACGGTTAGGCTGTTTCTACCGATGAAGGTTATGTTGGATTCATGTTTTTAACAGATCCCAGTGCAGTAGTTCCTACTAAAACATCCGGTATCCCCGTGTGACTGTCAGCTGATAGTTTTGAGATCATCTGAAAGCTGCGGTAGCCAACTAGGGTGATATCTGCGATCTGCGATTTTAGTTAATAGAAATGGCAACAAATCCACCGAAGTTAAAGTTTGCGATTTCTGCAAGTGACAGGTGAGTATCATAGCCTACCTACAGCATAGTAAAGGGATACATTATATAGAAAACGAATTTACCCTACTTACTTTACCTTAAATTAAGTCTATACTTAACTTTTTTTTTTTACCAGCAGGCTGAAAAATCTGAAAAAGACATTTGAGCAAAAGTATGGACAATCACCTGTCTTCTATGCATGCGCCCCTGGAAGGGTAAATCTCATAGGTGATATACTATGCATAATATATTCCTTCCTATATGTAGTATAATAGGCTTACTTGTTTCATTTACATCCAAATACATGACCAAATTCTGTTATTATTGTTGTCCCATTTAAGGAGAACACATTGATTACTGCGGCTATTCTGTTCTCCCAATGGCCATTGAGCAGAGTATATTTGCAGCAGTCTCAGTCAATGAGTCAGAGACAATTCAGCTGGCCAATACAAATCCTCAATATAAGTGAGACTTGACAGCATTCACTTTACACAAAATTACACATATAAATAACATACTTTTGAATTGCTGAAGTTCTTTCTTTCTCTGGCAGAGATTTTACTGTGCCCTGCAGGGAAGACATTGGAATAGACAGAGACAATCCTCACTGGTATTATTATTTCCTCTGTGGAATTAAAGGCATTCAGGTAATACATTACTGCAACGGTTTCAACACTATAACATACATATGATGTATAGTAGTAGTAAATAATATTCCTATACTATTCCAAAGACTACTAATATTACTATGAATGATATATTAACACACAATATTGCTGTCATCAGGAGCACTTTGGAATCATGAATTTGACCGGGATGCAATGTGTTGTCGATGGAACCATCCCACCAAGTTCTGGCCTGTCTAGTTCGAGTGCCTTAGTGTGTTGTGCAGGCCTTGTAGCAATGGAAGCAAACGGCAGGTCCCTCTCTAAGGTAGAGCACGTTTAATGTTAGTGTCTAAAGTAAGTGTCTAAATCAGCTCTGCTTCGGCTCATAATACCCTGTATTCCTCCAGGTGGCACTAGCTGAAATCTGTGCCAAATGTGAGCGCTACATTGGCACAGAGGGAGGTGGGATGGACCAGTCTATCTCCTTTCTGGCAGAACAAGGAACTGTATGTAACAGCACAGCATGTTTTAAAGCCTATTTAAAGCCAAACTGACCTGCTATCGTTTATAGTTGTGATACCTTTTAAGACTGATTTGAAGTGCTTGTATAGTCAAGAGTTGGATATTTGGTTGATTGTTTGATTGACTTTTCATCTGGCTGTCATATCCATCAGGCAAAGCTGATAGAATTCCACCCTCTATGTGCTACTGATGTGAAGCTCCCTGCTGGGGCTGTGTTTGTCATCTCAAACTGCTGTGTGGAGATGAACAAGGCTGCCTCGTCTCACTTCAACATTAGAGTGGTGGAGTGTCGCTTAGCCACAAAGGTACTGGGTTATCCCCGTTTGTTTGAAATCTGATTCCTAAACATACGAGATGTTATATGCAATAATACAAACTGAAAGCATGGAGAGAGAGAATGCTTACCAGACAAGGAACAATACACAAATTGATGTTAACATCAATGATCATCAGGTAACGTGAGATGAATGTCTGGTGAATTTAGATGCTGGCAAAGGCCCGAGGCTTGGAGTGGAGCAGGTTGTTTAAGCTTGCAGAGGTTCAGAAGGAGCTGAAGGCATCACTGGAAGAAATGCTGGTTCTGGTGGATGACCTGCTGCATCCTGAACCATACAGCCGTGAGGAGATCTGCAAGGCCCTGGGTATCACCTCAGAGCAGCTCTGTACAGACCTCCTCAGCCCCAACACGCAACACGGTCAGAAACTAGTTCCAAAATCTTTCATTTTCAATCTCATACTAAAAACAATAATAAACATTTATTAAGTAAAATGGTTGAATTAATATGTTCATTGTGACATATGGATTACACTTTCAATGAGACTACATTAGTACATTTTGGAAATCCTAAAAGTTACAGTGTAATTTATAGGCAAATAACATTCACACTCAACAGCAGACCTACCTGATTTCCATGAAACCTATTAGGTTTGCCATTCTGTGTATAATACTAGAATCTGCATTAGTTTAATCATTACATTATGCAGCATTAGTGTAATTATTATAATTAATAAAGTATAATTAACTATTGTAGAAAGTTCACTACATGTCATTACTACTATCTATGTAATTAGCTATGGTAATACAATATTAGCTGTCCCTACTTGTGTTTGGCAGTTACTCACTTCAAGCTGTACCAGCGTGCCAAGCACGTCTATGGTGAAGCTGCTCGGGTACTGCACTTCAAGAGTGTGTGTGACTCCAAGCCTGCAGAGTCTACACAGCTGCTAGGAGACTTGATGAATAAGAGCCACGCGAGTTGCAGGGATCTGTACGAGTGCAGCTGTGCTGAGCTGGACCAACTGGTGGACATATGTCTGTGAGTGTAGAAACATCCTAGCTTGTATGCTTATCTCCAGCGCTGCCTATTTCAACATAGCCACTATGTTTACATGCACACAATCTATGCTGAATCTACTGTGCTATTTGTTGTTTCCCTGGGTTACAGGAAGTCGGGAGCTGTAGGCTCCCGGCTCACAGGAGCAGGCTGGGGTGGCTGTGCTGTGTCCATGGTTCCAAGTGAGCGGGTGGAGTCTTTCTTACATGCAGTGAGAGAGACCTACTACACCCCTGATCCACGGAGGGCTGCGCTGGAGAAACAAAGTCTGTTTGTGTCAAAGCCAGGCGGAGGAGCCGCGATATTCCTTCAGGAGTGAAAGACGTTTACGTAACTTATTACAAGGGACAAAATATTTGTATTGATTATTTGATACTACTGCACTATGAAAACCTTAGAATTGTGTTATCATAGATTTTGATTTAGTTTTGTATTACAAACATGTCTCCTTCAACTTAAAAAAAAAAGACAATAAATACATTTTATGAATCCATTTTATTCATGACTGCAATATAATCAACATTAACTACCCGTTCAAGTTTGATAATAAATACATTATTCACAACATTCGCAAAATTCATATTTTTGTACCTTAGAAGAAACAATTTGGTTATTCTGTTGTGTTAGACCGTGCAAACTGGAAAACAATTAGACCATTGCCTTTGTGCTTATTTTGAGTGCTGTGATTACAGTACAGTAGTTTTAGCTGCTTGGATGAATGAAGCCTAGCTGGCCTAAGTCCCCACACATTGGTGTCGGTATAGTTGTGCTGGTGGTTTCTGGGACGCATTTACTTGCAACAGAGTTGCAGGCCACTTGACTATTGTTGTCCGTGCAGGATCTGTTCTGTGGGTCCCCCCCAGGGGAGAGACTGGAGCACACTCTAGTGGTCCTTATGCATTTCCCTGAGGTGATTAGCTCTCCAAAGCCGTGTTGGTGGGCAAATGCATAAGCAGACCGGCGGGAGCTGGACCTGTGAGCTCGCCTTAAGCCTTGCTTCTGAGGCCCTTGGCTGTTCCTGACTTGGAGATAGCGCACCTGTGGACATACAGTGTGTTACGCAAGTACACTAACGTTTCATCTTTAGGTGTATTAAAACGGTTCTCAAACTATGAGCTGGGACCTGAGTAGTCGCATGGTGCTTTTTAGAAAGTCTTACATTTCTCTCTAATCTGATTATATTATCTTGATAAAATGTGTATACAGTTTCCAATGCCATATCTGTTAGGTTTTTTTGTTGTATTTGTATAAAGTGGTTTTAATTAATTGCGTGCAACCATTTTTCTGAACACTTTCTTTCTGGTGCTCATGAGTATTACTGAGAACCACTGTGTTGTAAGTATCGTATACCCTCTACCTTATCTGTTAGAGATGGAAAGACTTCTACTCTCAGGAAATGGACTGTCAGGCCGGGTAAAACACACACTGCAGTGGTGAGGACAATGACTAACCACACACTAGCCTCCGACAGACAGTTACGGGCAGTGCCTGCAGGAAAGAAAATCACACACTTTCATAACGGAACACAATTTTGTTCATAGCAGTATTATTTCTATGTAGTGTGCGACACCCACTTACCGACATATGGGAAATTATTTGGAAATATACCAAATATGCCATTACTTTGCATCGTAAATAATACAACAAAGTAAAAGATTAGGCTGCCCAATATGAAGAGGTGATTCATAATGGTCCAGTAATGTGTGTCAAGTCCAATCTAGGATGGGATGCCAATCACAAACTCATAAACAACCACTTTATTTGACATGTCTTATAGAAATCAGGCCTTTATTTTTGGTTGACTCTTACCTGAATATTGACAACCAAGATCAATGATGTTGCTATGGTGACAGCAAATGATTGCTGGTCAGAAACGTCAGAGCCTTCAGCTTTCACAATGAAAGAGAAGGCTGCATAGGGAACAAAGAAGAGCAGAAAGGAGGTGGTAATGCCCTGTAGGGCGCACAGGACAAACTGCCGTTTGTTGAAGAGAAGACTGAGCTGGCCTGACATGTACAGGCCTGGGTAGCGCTGGCTGTTCCACTCACTGACATCCTTCAGAAAACAAAGACAAGGTGCATGCACTGTTTGTATGCCATGGAATGCATTAAACATATAATGTACTTTCGGTTTAGCTTAAACGTATTCATATTTCCATGGGTGTTAACAACCCAATACAATCTACCGGTAATACGGTTTAAATCACCTATAGGCTAGTTTAAAAAAAAAAGCTACAATAGTGATTGGACCCTAATTATACTTCATGAAGCCTACATTGTATTTATTTCATATTGCTCTTAGAGAAGTGTAAAATATATGTGTATCCATACCTGATCAAAAAGACCCATTGCCAGCACTGGCAAAGATGTATAGACTATGTTGAAGAGGGTAATGAACCACGGGTCATAAACAGTCTATCACGAAAGAGGAGAATGTTTTAGTCGACACGAAAAGGTGGCTTGTTTTAATCCCCAAATAAATCACGACATAGCTCAACTCACCTGAGCTGAGAAAGCACAGAAGAAGGCGAACCAGAAATGTACCAGGGTGAAGGAAAAGTTCTTGTAGAAGAAGTAGTGCAGGAAGCCACACATGCGGAAGTAAGACCACCGTCCGTGCACCAGTAACAGCCTCTGGAGGAACCTAAACTGAGCAAAAGAGTAGTCCGAGGCCAACACAGCCTGCATTCCCTCTTGACCACTGATCCCAACGCCGATGTGGGCGGCTATGAAAGAAATGTAGATTACAAGCTTTGTCATCAGGTGCACACATGTTGTCACAGACTTGACTTTCTGTTTGGATCCTGAGTTATTACGACGACCACTGCTTGGGCTCACTTTGTATCATGCTAACGTCATTGCCTCCGTCTCCTATAGCCAGCGTCACAGCTCTCTTATGCGTCTTCACCAGCTCAACCACCTGGGCCTTTTGTAGGGGGGTGACCCGGCAACACATGACCGTCTTACACAAGCAGGCTAGCTCAAGGAACATCTGCTCCAACTGTGGCTCCAGGGCATGAGCCTGCAAGGCAGTCACACATCATAACCCCTGTTAATGGCTATCATTCCCAGGTTATCACATCAACCCCCTGCAGACACAACTGCTGTAGGTGTACTATGCTGTGAGGGGGTTTTATCAAGAGTGTAGAGGCAGAGGCAGCAGGGGAGCAGTTCTCTGCCGATTCAGCATGGTTCTGCAGATCATAGCCTGCAGACAGCAGCACAATTCCGTTTACCAAGGTATAACTGTAATAGGCACTGGCACTGTGACAAATACCAACAGGCCATAAAAGGAAGCGACGCAGGTCATTGAAGTACATTTGTCCAATGTCATTTTTACAGTAAGATGAGCAAAGGTTAACCAGGAATACATTACCAGGCTGTGTCCACTGATGACTAAGGCATACTCTGTCTGAAGGTTTTCTTCAAGTAAATCTAAATCATCTGCCGACACAACTATCTTCTCAGGCTCTGCACTGCTGGGCCTGAGAATGCGCTCCTTGGCACTCCTAAGGAAAGACATGGCAGTAGACATATTATTGACCTCCTGATTATCGTTCTAAGAATAATAACTATCTTGTCTCATTATTATATTACATTACTATTGTGTTAGAGAAGGATATGTTTAGTTATTGGGTTAGAAAAGGTAGAGGTATATATTTTAGGCTTAGAAGTGACAATACTTAGGTTATAGTTAGAGATGGTTATATTTAGGGTTACATAAATATGTATGTAATAAGTTTATTTAAGTGTACTACTAGTATACTTCTTTCAAACTAAATATACGAGAGTATACTTTCAGTATACATGTTATATACTTCAGA
>JAODLL010004263.1:0-11229 GCA_026546735.1 Forbesichthys agassizii | reverse complement strand
CTTCCAGTGACCAGTATGAGGGAGCGTGAGAGCGATAACACCAAATTTAACACACCTGCTCCCCATTCACACCTGAAACCTTGTAACACTTTTGAGTCACATGGCACCAGGGAGGAAAATTGGCTAATTGGGCCCAGTTTTGACATTTTCACTTAGGGGTGTACTCACTTTTGTTGCCAGCGGCTTAGACATTATTGGATGTGGGTTGTGTTATTTTGAGGGGACAGCAAATTTACACTGTTCTACAAGCTGTGCAATCACTACTTTACGTTGCAGAAAAGTGTAATTTCTTCATTGTTGTCACATGAAAAGATATGCTCATATATTTGCAAATATGTGAGGGGTGTACTTGCTTTTGTGAGATACTGTAATTTGTCATGCCATGCTGAATCAAGACGTACTCCATCACTGGTAACCTGTTGTTGCAGGCTTGTCGTCCAGATAGCCTCACCCCTCACTGAATCTTCATGGGCACAAGTTGCTTCTAAATCACCCTCACATCTGCTTTGATCCACTACAGAAACCTGCATATTACACTACAGCCATATACATACAGTATGTTGCTGATGTAATGTGTGACTTCTTCAAGACATTTAAAACCATTACAATGTTATACAATATATAAAGAATAACTCAAATTGTGTACTTTCTCTACAAGGGTACTGTAAAATATAAGATGTCCTATCTTCTATGTTGAAATTAGACACCTCAAGGTTATTCATTTTGGTTTGTTGTGATGTTAATTTCTTTCATGGCCAAAAGGTATAAATGAAACCTTTTCATATCATGTAATTTGTTATAAGCCTATAGTCAAATTCATAAATATTCAGTGGAACTTTTAGTGTCTGTATTTGCATACAGATTGAGTAGGCCCATTTATTGCAGAATTCAAAATTGTTTCAACACATTAAATTGACTTAGGCATTATGTAACTTTGACTATCAAAATAAATAAGTGATTATCAAAATAAAATAATTTCAGACCACTGCCATGTGTACTTTTGATGCAACTATAGCTATACTATTGATACAGTATGTTTAAGGCAGTAATAATAAATAATGAGTCAGAATACTAATGCCTGGTATACAATCCAGATGCAGGATCAAACTACTGTAGCAAAATGCAGACATGACTATATTGTATAATTTTGATTGATGCAGACATTTCAATTATGATGGGCTAGCACGGAATTCCACTCTGTTACACACGGAAAAGGCAGTGATTTGGAGATAAATATTAGGGTCTGTCTTTCCGACTGTTCTCCACCCCACCCCAACTCTGTTTTAGAAATGTCATCGGCCTTAACAGGCCTCATCCAATAATGTAACATGTAGCTTTGCCCTAGATTGACTCCGCGAGGGGCTGGCTACAAATACGTCTGGCTTGGAAAGCCAACATTTTGTATCCTGGGCACGTGCAAAGGAGAGCTTTCAGGCACAAGGGGTGGCGGGGAGGTTGGACAGGGGGCCAATTATCCCAGCTGACTGGCTATCAGCAGCAGGCGGTTAGGACTGAAGCGCACATGAAACAGTCAGCAGGGCAGGGCCCTTACATATTTACATGTGCCATCAGTCTACAGAGGGAAGAGTAGCAGAGAGGGCCTCATTTAAATGCAGCTCTGCCACCCAACAGTAACAAAGCATTCATGATTATCATGCATTTGTTGAGGGACACAAATCAATACACTATTGATTAGCTTTAACAATGGGACAATCCTTGATATGAATCCAGAATCCGGGTCCCCCTTGTGTAAAATAATAGAAGCACTTTATTTGGGACAATTCAAGAATTGTGTCTGGAATGTACCAATTGCCTTTAACACAGCACACACTTAATTTGTTACTTTTATAGCATAATCATGCATATGTTTTCATTTAATTACATCTATTTTATGCTAAATTATTTCCATGTGGTATTGATGTATTGGGAATTCCAATTACAGTTTTTTACAGTTTTGTTTGACATATTTTTAATCTTATATCAAATCTCCTTTTCATTGGACACATAATTTATTATTTGTTTGTGCTCACCCAATGCAAACATAGAGACTGCATATCATCAATACGATAATAAGAAAAGCATGCTTTTCTGAAAATCTTTATCAGACAGTTTTTCCTTTTATATGTAATGTGAAAAAGTATGTCTGCTATTGATTACTAATCTGTAAAATCATTTTTTAAAGCTTTATTATTGCCAGTGTCACTGTATAACATACTTCACAGTTAATGTTCTGGAAATTTGGAAAACGGCTGGTAGCAGAATCAATTATACTGTCGGATCTGTCATTGAGAACATTATAAACATTTGGTTTTTTGAAGTAATGTCATGGTTTTTTATACAGACAGATAAAGGAGGACAGAAGAAATATAAATCTAAATCTTAATAAAATGTGTATAAAATTATTTTGTACAAAAAACATTGACTACACATTGTCCATTTTCGTTTTCGAAGATTATTTACACCAGTAAGTTCAAGATCTTTGATAGTATACAAGATCTATATTTGTATAACTATGTTAGCCATGACAGAATGCTGATTGCTTGATAATGACCAACCTTCAGCCACCTACATGTACTGTATGTTAATTTTCGCATTAGATGCAATTTTTATTTCACTGCATATACAATGAAGACAAATGTCTCATAAAATGTAAAAAGCATATGTGGAAACTGTAGATAGACTATAACGGACTATAACAGTCTATCTACAGTATTTTTGTGTTAGTAGCATAGCAATATGTTTTAAGACAAAATGCCCTATGGGATCAGTAGAGTGTATCACAAGGTGAGCTTTCATTTTATCCTCAATATTATTTTATTATGTTTAATGTTGTATTATCTTAATAGCTGTGGACAAGGCCTTATACCACTAGTAGGGATAAGGACAGAATAGAGAAAATGAATAGAAATACCTGCTCACACTGTGGGAAGTGAATGTAATAATTATTATAAAATATACAGTAATACCAGTCAATATGTAACAGCAGGTAAACAGCTCACTGATTATGCTTCTACTGTTAGAATTATCATCCTTATCTCACAAGCTGCAGTTTGATAATAACCTGTGATTTAGAATCGATAATCTGCCATGTAATCCCTTCATTCAAAAGTGTTTGTATAAAGGTGGTGCTAATATACTATTTCAATCAAACTTCCTTACACAGGATTGGATAGGGGTAGACCCCAAAATCTCAGAGAACACCAAACAGAAATAGGTGGTTCTTTACAAAAAACAAATTGAATGCAAGAAGGGAACCATGCAGTCCCATTGTTTCATCATATGCAGCCACAGACACCTACGTACACACATACACCTTTTAAAATACATAGAGATTCAAAGAGGTATGTGCTTCTTCTTATACAATTAAAATTGAATATTTTAGATTTGAGTTCGATAATTATGATACCAACCTTTTATAGAATATCAATACTAATACTTGTCCTATTGTTTCAAATCTGATATTGTTAATTAGTTAGTTTGTTAATTTAAATAACAACTATCACAGATATAAATTCCCAAAGTGCTTTACATATACAGGTATTAAAATGAAAGTAAAAACTGAAAATGTAACAATGAAGATACATTAACACAAAAGAAAATATATCAATAAATTCCCAATTAGCAATGGTAAAACTATTTATAAAACTAATCAAAAATCTGTCTAAATAAAAACATTTTAAAAAATGTAATAACATTTTCTGTGAGTTCTATAGAACGTAGTGGTAAGGGAAAGCCATTCCATACTTTTGGTGCAAAAGTTTGAAGTCACTCCACATTTTATTTGAGATGTATGATGACTGAAGTGTAGGGGCATTTAGAGCTTTTTTTTAGCATTTAACTGAAGGTACAGTAGTTGTCCGCCATCCAGCTCTTACTGTAATAGCATCCAAACATTCATTTAAAATGGCCAATTGGTTTTACTCATCAGGTTTAAAAGAGCAACACAACTGAATATCATCAGCACAAAAATGATAGTAGATGCTATTAAAAGGGGCTAGTAATCTGTCCAAGCAATAACTGATATAAACAAAGCAACATAGGGCCTTGAACAGAACCCTGTGGATCACCACGTCAGAGGTGAATTGTCTGACTTGAACTGATCCACAAAGACTGAAAACAGCTATCAGTAAGGTATAGGACCTGAATCCATTCAAGATAGACCCAGCAATACCCTTGTCTAATATATTTATAAGAATACTATGATCGATGGTGTCGTAAAACTTTGATCAAGTAATACCAACAATTAACATTTCTCATCATCTGCAGCCATCATAATGTAATTAGTTTAATTTGTGTCTCAGTGGAATGGAGTTTACAGGATCCTTATTGAAAGGAGTTATACAGGAAAGATTCTAAAACATTTAAAAGCTATTTAGCTAAAACTTTTCCCAGCAATGTAGACACCAGATGCAGTTTGGATATAGGCCTATTTATTAAGGTTGCATCTAAATGCATTTTCTTCATTAATGGCTGAACTGCAGCATGTTTAAAATGGCTATGGACTTTGCTAGTCGAACGGGAGAGGTAAATTATGGCTACAATATTGGGGCCAATTGAATTGAAGTTCAAATAAAGTTTATAGTCTTGCAGCAGGTCTATAATAAAGGGATTCTTGGTCATCCCCATCTAATTAGTAATGGCACTTACTGACAAAAATAAAAACTCTTCTCCACAGCAAGTTGCCTTCAGTGCTTTTGTATGTAATTTTAGTATACAGTACATTTCATTCCTAATAATACTGTAGAGATTTTTACACTAAGCTTCTCAAGTGAAGTCATTGTAATTAGCTTGTAACGATGAGAATGGCAAGCAGCGGATTAACATTTATGTTGTCATCAACTTAGGGAAGACTTCAGCAGACCACGATTAGCTGACTGTCTTTTAGGCTGGTCACAAACCCTTTAGAATTGAAGAGTTCCAGACTGATCCTGATGGCATTGGTATCACGAGGCTAGTGTGTACCGGTAGGCACTCTCTATATGTGCAGCGAACCAGAAAGTGCTGAAATGTCCTTTCAACACCAGCTCCCAGTCCATCATCATGCTTCTTCATGCTGTCAGAGAGCATAGGCTTAGTTTATTCATCCCTGGTTTACCTACTGTATATCCTGTCATGTGTCACATACCCATATTTAAGTTCTGAGGTCTTTTGTGCTGTTGCTATGAAGTGCCAAATGTATTTGTTTATGTATTGGTCTTGTCTGCATACGTATGCATTTGGACACACCTATGGACACCTGAGCGAGACTAGCAATCAGTGTTGCCAGGCAGACACCCTGCGATTGGCGGAAACTTTCTTTATAGAGGCTGGGAACCATGGTGTGGGAGAGCGACGTGTGTCGAAAAGGGACACGAAGAAAGTGAAAGGGAGCAACAGGAGAAACCGAGGAGTGACAGACGACGAACGAACCAACAATGAAAGGGAAGGCATTAGTGTCGAATTGGGGAGAGGCGAACAGGGAGCTGGGTTTGAGACAACATTAAAGACTTTGTTATCGCAGGTTGAAGGAGCAGGTCGGGGAACGTCGTGAGAAGGGGTGACCAGCGGAGACACTGGGTCGGCCATCTTGCCGTTCCAGGCATTGGGAGTAGTGGCTGCATTCCCGACCGCAGCGTTTGTCTTGGAGTTCCCTGGTATTCACGAACTGACCTGACATCGACTGCAGCTGCCGCCATCTTTTCACCTATTGAGGTTTGGCCAGGACAAATGGGCGTGGGAACAGTCAATCAGACTAACCAGGTGAAACGGACCTAGTCGGCGGGAGGGGAGGAGTCGCCGACCGAACTCTTTTCTTTGTTTCGTGTGTATGTCTGTGTTGTCCGGGACAAGCCTGTTAGAGGCGCGCCTAAATTATAGGGCCTGACAATTTTCCATGCATAGGTCTGAATATGATTGCCTTGGACTTTTATTAGTGTGTTTCTATTCTTCACTCTATTACGTATTGTAGTGTGTATTTTCTGGATTGCAGTGTAGTGCTGTGTGTGTATTCCATGTATTGCTGTGCTGTCTGTACCTGATGTGTTGCATGACCTAACAATAGCAGAGTGGTGGGTTGAAGTGGTAGCTACCTTTAGCCTTAGTTGGCCTGAGGTCCATCTAGTATCAACCATAACGGAAACGCCAGCAGAGTTTAGGATTACTGGTGTGGGCTTGTCTCCTTTAATTATTGTTAAATAAAATTATTGCTATTTACATGGCGTCTGTGTCCATGAGAGGTTCCTAGTCTGGTGTGTTGTGACACATGCTTTGTATTGTAACAATATATGAATTCCTGTACAAATAATTTTCTGTCCTGTAGGCACAAAATGCAATGGCAACATTAAAAGCCATATCACGATTGCCAGTTTTGTGGGGATTAGTATATGGCAATCTACAGTATATTTCCTGAACTCTACACAAATGTGAAACATGCATAATTTGTCTGAGCAGTCTATTTAGAAAATTACCATAAACTCGCCTAGATTGTTGCTACGATAAAACACTAACATGTTGTTTCTGCCTGTTATAATAATGCAGTTTGAAAACCTATGGGCTAAAGCAAATATATGCAGAAGAAAACCTTTACTGTTCCATTAGGAACGAGAATTGATATTGCTAGCAATTTTAAATGACATTAACATAGCAGTACAATAGGTTTCACAGATGGGCAGATATGTCAATCAATGGTACATCTTTGCTGTACCGTCAGTCAAGTCTGCACATTGAAAAGAAAGTCTGTGACTTGTCAATGTCAAATTGTCTTCAGCTGAAGTACTTCAGGCCTCATCGGTTACTTGCTGAGGAGGGTGGATGAGAAGTAAATCACTCACTTTTACAAAGACACAGCTGTATAGAGAGGAAATACATGTAATATACCTCATCTGGCACATACTTTACAAAAGATCCAAATTGCTTTGTCTCAAATGTCTGAAGGAGGTCTGTGTGTTGTAGTCGAATGTGCTTTTGCAGAGGGAAAAAATCTACAAGCTGTGTCTTATCCTTTCTCTCTGACACTATTGTTGACATTGATACCTCGCAATATAAACAATAACCTGACAAAACCACAAACTGCGAATACTTTCGTAGGAGGTATTTTCTCTTTAAGGGACAGTTTTGTGTCTGAAAATCCAAGTGTAGTTGAGAACCAGTGTGACAAACATCGTAGTTTTGGTTTGAAAGAGTGTATGCCTGTGCCAAAACTGAATAGCTGACACTGTTCTCTACTCCCCTAAAGCACTCATCAGCTCTCACATGGCTCCATAAGCATCCCTACTGCTAGCCTACATGCACAGGTGTGTTTCAAACTGAACAAGGACGAGTTTACCTGTAATAGCAAAATGTAATCATGACCAGTCATCACTGAATGAAGGATATTTTTCAGATTGTTCAGAAATCCTCCAGGCTCCCACCCTGGCAAAATCTAAACTGACATATGGAGGTGGAGGCTAACAGAGCCAGAGCATATCTCACAGAGCATGTGACTCACTGATAGCTAATCAAATTAAATGTATAGCTCTAAAGTTCTACCTACACAGCAGATTAAAGCAGTATATGAGCAAGGAGAACACGTTACTCCATTCTGTCTTCTAAGTACAAAAACACATGGGGTTCGATGTGTTGCTTCTTCCACCAGATGGGTTTTTAACCGAATTTGGGATGTTTACAAAAGCAGTGAAATTAGCTAGGGTCACACGTTTGAACTGAATGGACCGTCAGTGTCCAGCAGACACCAGCAGACCACCACAATAGAAAACAAAAATATACATACTTCTCAGTGTCACTAAAAGTAAAGATAAAGAGATTAATTTTAAACCTCTTAGTGTGTGCGTCTGTCGCTGCAGGTAAAATCTCCTGTTTATTACTGAATATCTTTATTTAGACCCATATAGTCTAAATAAGTCTGAGTGCTTCTTTCAAGTTATCCTGTTTCCTTTTCTTCTGTTGTTAGACTTACTTTTGAACTCCTGGCCTGTTAAATGCTCGTCTATTTTAGCCCCAAGTTGTATCTCTCAAATTAGTGTCAACACAGTCTTGTTCTTCCACAGCTATTTTCAGCATGTCTTCTGCTTGTTGAAATGGTAAATATTCTCACTTTTGAAACCTTGCAAAGAGAAACATGAAAGAGATAATACCTAAATAGAGCTGATGTTGTGCAAGAACATGCTTACCCAACTTCAAACCAAAAGAGAATTGCCACGTGTCCCGACAACACAGCCTCATATAAGTCCTACTAGTGTCAGAGTGGGGGGTCCTAACAGGGTGTCACTTCCCTCCTCTATACTGCCAGCCAGCCTCAACAGTACTGCACAGTGAATAGGTGCTTTCAGCTTGGCCTGAGTGATGCCTTAGAGTTTAGGAACAAGGTCAAGAGGTCAAGAGAACTAATGAAGACAGTAATGACCCCATGTTTCCTGTCCTTGTCCAAATCTCTAATTCATGTTCTGTTGCATGCGGGACAATGGTTAAAGTTATAGTGACCAGTAGAGTTTGTGTTTAAAGGGACACATAAAGGGATTTGTGTGCGGAGTTGGCCTTGTGGTTGAAACCACAAAAATGTTTTTGCTGAAAGAGCTCCCACATTTTAGTGATTAGGGCCCTGCATTGTGACCTGCACCGTACATTGATATAGACTCATAGCCCTGTAGGTGCAGACGTGGATAGACCGATGTACACAATAGAGATGCGCACCTTTAAGGGCTTATTATTTCACATGTTCTATTTAATTTGTTGTCCAAGCAACATATAATATAGATGTAAAGATTATACAAGCCTTTTAACATGTACGACTGCCACAATACCTTCACTACAATAATTACACTGCAAATAAATTAATTTGTTGACTATACTCAAAACTGTATCTGTGAATATACAGAAATGTTTCTGTGTACTGTAGGCTACAGTATGTATATGACAACATGCATTATGCATACATAGAATGCATGTTTTCATCTTATGATTTCATCTTATGTTACGGTAATTTTTTTTGCTATATTTGTTGTAATTAAATGCCGATTTAAAACAATATGTGTACATGCCTTCTCTGACCACATTATTTGGGTTAAAAGTGAAGGTTTTAAAACTGACAATGAATCACATGATGTGTTTATGTGATCATAGATATTTTTTTCTGAGCTGTAGTTATTTTAAATGTAATAGTAATACAGTACTGCAAACAAATGTCATTATCCTACAAAGATAGTACTAAATAAAACATGATACTTTTATACATGGTTTGATACATTCTGTAATTTGATTTTCTCTATTGAACATTTCATGATCTACATGTCTGAGATTGCTAAGGGCTTACATCAAGGTTACATTGGCCACATTTCTCACTTTCATAGATTTCTGCCACAGTTATGTCAAGTTATGCCATCAGATCCTTTGGCCCGATGATCAAAATGTCACGCTAGCCATGCAGCGATATTAGCCAGCATGGAGCCTGGAGCCCAGGACTCATCAATTATCACCACTGTGATAGGAGGTTCTCTAAGGACTTCCATGGTGTCCTGCATGTGCTCCTCATAGTGTGAACCTAATCAGGTTCATGGATGGTCCCATAGAGGGGGATTGTGTAACACAGTCAGAATGCACACCAACCTTTGTGCTGTGTTCTTATTTCAGTGAGGGCAACGTGGCCAAAGCACCATCTGTTCCCACATAAATCAAACATGGGATCTCGTCTCACAAGCAGCAAGTGGGAATATTGGACTAATCAGGGCCCATGACGGAACTCTGGCTGGGATTTCTATGTAGTTCATTGTTGCACCCCGCTCTACTCAGATCAGCTTGACTGCTGTTCTTCTTGTTCTATCTACATGAATATAGTACATGTAATTCAACTGTTATGCCACTGGGGGTGTGCACCTAGAGAGTGACACATAGAGGAATGTAAGCTATGTAGTAATCACGTATGAGTGGCTTGTTCTTTGAAATCAAACCAACCTGTTGTAATGCTGTTTTACACCACAAGGGAAATTACAGACACAAATCCAGCAGTGTCTCTTTAAAAATAAATGTCCTTGCTTGTGAACAATGGGGTGTGTGTTTTTTGCAAGCTCTCTCCTGAATCCCTAGTAAGTGTCAGATCTATTGTTCCGTATCTGGCTAGACCCTCCACATCTTTGGCACATCATACGGTTCAGAAATGACACACTATCTCTCTCTAGGCCGACTTTAATTTGTATCTCTTCTGTCAGGCACACAAGAGGAGACCTGCTTAGAGGAATATATATGCCCAGCATCTGGAATTACACCTCACTTTACAGCAATTTTTGTGTCAGCTGTAATCGTGCTGCATCTACTCCTGACCTGTGACAGGTATTAATTATCATTAGCATTTCACCTCTCTCCTATACCTCCTTGGGAATCCACCTGGGGTATGCACGAACAAGCATTGATATCAGAGATACCATAGATTTAATAACATTATACTGGTTTGAGCTAATATGATTTAAGAGATATATGGCCCCCTTGTTAACCACGTATGTGGCTGTAGTTGAATGGATTATTGTCTCAAATAGAGCTCATGCAAATTGTTCATCCAAAAGTGCTGCCCTGAAGGGAATAGCAAATGTTTGAGTTTCTTTGGTCAAATAAAAGAACAGCAAAGGATTACATGTCTTTAGCTGTATACATCTTGTGCCAAACACAACAGCACAGAGCACATATGGTTATATTGGCCCTGTGCATGCAGGAAAAACAAAAAGGTTTTACACATTTTGGACAGAATATACATGCATAAACTCATAAGAGCATTACACATGTAAATATATGTAGTGCTGCTACAAATAGTATGAATACAAGTTTTGTGTAAACAGACAGCAAAACATTGTTTCAGCGACTTGTGCATGTCTTAAATCTGGATACACTTCTAGTGAATCACAACCACGCCTAATTGTGGGAGTTGTGCAGCAAGTTTGGATCTACCATCATTCCAACTGGATGATTTGGACAGCATTTGTCTGAGAGTCCTTATTGGGATTGAGAGGAGCTGATTTGATTGGATGTGATTGAAGAAGGCGCCCACCACTGTGACCCACCCTTTATGACCATAGGTGAGGGTAGGAACAAAAATTGCCCGGAAGACCGAGAGCTTTGCCTTCCGGCTCAGCTCTCTTTTCCTCACCACGGTGCGGTAAAGCGATTGCAATACCGCTCCCGCTGCTCCGAGTCTCCGGCCAATCTCTCGCTCCATAGTCCCCTCACTCGCGAACAAGACCCCGAGGTACTTAAACTCCTTCACTTGGG
>JAODLL010004261.1:1035-11234 GCA_026546735.1 Forbesichthys agassizii | reverse complement strand
ACGTTAAATTAAGTTATATTAAAGGACGAGCCAAGGGCTCGTGGCTGTTTTTCCTTTCCCCGTTGTGTTTTTCGTTCATTTGCACTCGCCTCCAACACCACAGCGTAACACCTCTGCTATAGTCTACTGTGTGCATAATGTAGGCAATGCAGTTCATTCATTGTAGGAAATTCACCATGCAATTTATAATAAAATAAAAACAGGTGCGACCAAATCATTTGGTAGTGCGACCAACAGAGCACCAGTGGGAAAATTTAGTCTGAAGCTCCCTTGCTTATGGTATTGTTGTTATGTTAATGTTAATATTCACTTATCTTAAGGTTCTTTACAAAACTATTATACTCAATTACTATTGTTTCTGTTCTGTAAGTCTATTCTTAGATAAACAGATGGCGCAGACTGTTTCAAAACATGTAGGGTTGTAATGGAACATATGGAGTTTCAGGCAAGACTGTGTGGCAATGTAAAATGGTATACATGTCTTATATTTCAGGTAGCAGGGCCCTATGACAGCTTTTTTGCTTAGGGCCCCAGGAAGGTCAGGACCAGCACTGCTAAGTGCCATCAAAGAACTGAGCTCTCCCACATCGCTGCATCAACCCACCTGCATTTAATTAATGGTATGTTAGCTATATTACCTAAAATATGTTTTTATACTTTCATGTGTTTTTATACTTGTATGTGTTGAAACTATTTGAAGATGATCTCTTTTACTTTTGCTAGCTTTTGTTTTATTTAGTTATTTTATTAAATGATCACAATATAATTAGGGCTTGGCAAGTTAACGTGCTATTACGCATTAAGAAAGAAGAACACTTATTTTATCTTGCATTAACAAAATCTATATTTTGAAAGTCCATGTTGCTCACTGGCTCTGAATACCCTAAATACAGACAGACCATTGGTCACAAGAGGGGTGAGATGTTGCCTTCACGTTAGAAACCAATCGGACAGAAATCTGTTGCATTTGAATATATTAATGTTGTCTGTTATATTGTGACATTGTATATATTGTATTAAAATATTGGTTGTATTTGTGAGGTTTTGTCATTTCCTAGAGGTTAAAAGTAAGTGAACAAGCTGATAGTCAACCTCTGCTACAGAATGGTAAGTGACACCTAACGTGTTCAGATGAGTAGAAGTCCAAACTGGAAGAAAGAAAATGGAGGTAGGTGTGAAGGTCAGAGAAGTGCAGATGGAAGAAAAGAGTTTGCTTTGTTAGTGACATCTTTCTTTACCGAAAAAAGACAGACCAGTTTGTGATAAAGGAATCTGCCTCCAAAGGTTGTCTTATTTTAATTTTAAAATTACATGTAATATCTTGTGTTCATATTGTTGAATGGTATTATTGAAACACCATGTGCATGTGTTCTGAGATGCAATTATTATGAGATGTGCTATACAAATAAGGTTTATTGAGCCACATAGATTGGACATATTGAGGAAAAACTTCATATGTGAGAGATTCTAATGGATTCTAAGTGTAATTATCCCATATGAAACTGTAAAAAAAGTGTCTAAATAAATAGCAGCTAAATATAAACCAGTGGTAAGACAAATAAAGTAATGAAAAAGTTACAATTGGCCATAGCCAGAATGTCAGCAAATTTGTGTGTATAATTAAGCAGTTTTTGAAAATGCCCTTAAAATATAAATAATAGATATATAAAAGCAAACATGCAGATAACTATAACAATTTGGCAAAAGCAATGATGGATAAATGAGTAAGAAATTCAAGCACAACCTAGTTTTAAATTGACCTTCACGTAACACAGACAGTAAGACATAGCTTGTGGGCAGACTATCTAGGGGGCGACAGTGGCGTAGAGAGTAGAGCGGGGCTGCAGCACTGTCTTTGTTACCCCTTCACGTAACAAAGACATTCAGGCGAAAGAGACCGGGTCAGAGCATGTACTGGGCTCGGACATGGTTGAGGGGTCTTCTGGAGTTCAGACTGGGTTGGAGACATAGCTTGTAGGGCAGACTCCACAGAGTAATGATAGGGGTCTTAACAGTGGACACCAGTAGAATGCAGACGTATATGAATTGCTTAATGCCCTGTGTCTGTACTGCTTGTAAGATGTTGCATGTAGGCTGACCTAGTGAAACATTTGAAAATATAGTCACACGGCGTGTTACTACTTGTAGGCAAGGTGTGTTTGAAAGGTACAAAGAGAATGTTTGAAACTGTAAGGTCCAAAAGCCATATGACAGTGGGGGAGCAAACCCTGAAAGGCGTTCCTAGCCGTCATTCAGGTGGGGCTTTGAATTAGCAGACAGAATGGCATTATAAACAGTCAACAAACCCACATTAGGGAGGCCCCAAGGAGGTTATTGCACCAATAACAAGCTACTAGACTAAGTAGCCATAGAATATAGTATAATTCAGCACTCTTTCCCTATTTGGTCAAAACTCACCTATTTCAATATTGAAAAGATGGACTAGATTGAATATAGTAATGTATTACACTCCTGATAGACTATAACCTTAAGGACAAATGTTTCAGGCACGAGAGATGTGAATCAAACACCTGGATTTTGGCCTGTAATCAAACGTCTTGTAACAAGTTAGCGGGAAGGGCAGGAACCAGGCGCAGGTTTTGAGGTAAGGAATGCATTTAATCCAGAAAGCTAAACCATTCACCACAACAGCCCAAACAGGAAACAATAACCGACAATGAAACCAATGAAAGCCCCAACCTTAATACCCATGCCAAACCCAGAGGTGCAAACAATACGCAATTAGTGTGAACACCTGTTAGACAGGGAGCGCTGGGGAAGGGAACATCTGGTAGCCTGAGGTTGGAATGTGTTGGCCCTGGTAACAGAGGGAAGGGGGGGGGGGGGGGCGAGCCCCCTGATAGAAAAATGGCACAATTTGCATTGGACGGTTTCTTTCTTTGGCATTTCTGCGACCAAAGATTGTTGACATTTGTCTAAATGCACAAATTGAATTGCAGTTACTGATAGATTTTTTAATCTGTTGTCCTAACTCCTGCCTATATCCAATTAACAATGCCGTCCCACTCGTTATCTTGGCTTTATCACATGTATAACTTTGTGTCACAATACACCAGATTAGAAACCTCTCAGCGACACAGACAAAAATAATCGTCTTTCTTAGTTGTCTCGTTCTTGGCGTATCGGCTCCTGCATCGGCCTCTCACTTCTGTCCCGTCCACCCCACCACGCTTCCTTCCTTCTCCCCACCATGGTTCCTTCTATAAAAACAAACTGTCCACCAATCACAGGGCTCCTGCCCTGCACCCATGATTGTTAGTCCCACTCAGGTGTCCATATGTGTGAATTCAGACAAAACAAAAATAAAAATAAATGTGGCACTTCATACAAACAGAACATAAAATACATCAGTACCTATGTATGGGTATGTGTAGTGGGGAAGTTACCAGCTCAGTTAGGACCGGCAACTGTTGTTTCAACTATTTTCATATTAAGCTTGGGGTTAACATTTCATGCCAAAGAAGATGTGTAATACATTAGCCTATCTCACTACCCTTCCATCTGTGAAAGTCAAAGAAACAATGAGACAAGACCGGCAGAGAAAGACAGATGCCAACACCCTTCCACCAATATACAGGGACGTTGAGATCAAAAAGGATACAGAGAGAAAAATATAGAAAAGGTAGGCTATGTACTACAGCATAGTTATAGCATAATACTGTATCTTGTATATGAAATGTGTTTGCATTAAATATCTCTTCGCGGTCTACTAGCTACGCTTTCTCTGTGTGTGATGAAAATAAATGTGTTTTTACACAGTCCTGGCTCAGTAATTAGGAACACAAAGTGGTGCAGACTGCACCACAAAACAATATCCTAGCCAGTGTTTCCAATATGTAGGGCGGAGCTTGTGAGAAAGCAGCCTATGGCATTGAAGAGAGAGGTGTTCCTGTTTTGATTGTGTTCAAATATCAACAAGCTTTCTCCAGAAATATTTACCACACCTTTAAATAACTAATATGGAAAATAACAGTTAGAGTAACAAATTAATATGACCTGTTAACAATCACCAATTTAGAAATAGGTAGGCTAATACAATAGGGTTGGTCCGATGATTGATACCATGAATTATACTATGGTGCACTCTGCCACACACTATAATTCCAGTGTGGGGGTCTATCAGATAATCAATCTAAATATAGCCGGTTAAGATCGATTGTATTTACACCCTTTATCACACATCAACAGCTGGGTGAGACGAGTGAAGAGGGCCTCACACTGTTCTTTGCCTGGGGCCCCCAAATCTAATCCACCCCTGGTTGTCAGCATTGCATTTTTGGGAAGGAATTTGAACATCATGTTTTTGAGCATCATGATAACTTTGACGCTGACACCATACTGTACATTAACAAAGGCTAGCTTAATGGGAGATGGCTATACTTTTCAACTTGGATACACTTGTTTTGGTCAGTAGACTATCTAGTCTACATTGCATGACAATGCAATGTAAAACACCTGCACATCATAGGGGAGAGCGGGGACGGATGAAATGTTTTTATCCGAGCCCATACTCGTGTGATCTGTCAAACTCTGTCAGTACATGCAGAAATCAACCATGATCATAAATTCAAATTATCACGTGGATATGTAAAACTTTTGCTGAGTTTTATCAAAAAGCTGCTTTAGGTCATGGAAAGTAAATTCAGTAAATTCGGTAGATTTTTTTGAATGAGTTGCATTGTGTTTATTCTTTCATCTGTCATTGTAATAATCATTTGACATATTATTCTTTTAACACATTCTGAAGTTTGCCATGTCAGAGTTAATCAGTATAGAAGCAATTGAGGTTTACCTGTCACTGTTAGTACCTCTATAGACTAGCAATGAGCGTTTCTAAGCTCTGCAGCTAATTCGGTCATGCTGCGTGTGTTACGGCATTCATTAAAACATGTGTCATAGTGAATTAACAGAACAAGTTAGAGTGATAATGTGAATGACAGGGAGAGGTCGGATTGTCCCTGATGTATCCTAGCTTAAATGTCTACATATAGGCTATGAGGGCATTTCATGACGTCTATCATAGGAATGTTTCAAAGGTGCAGCAAAGACATTGTATAGGCTATTAATAATAATAATATTTAACTGTAAATAATCCAATATAATTTGAAGCAAAAATGTGTAATAATGGGCTGACCTAGGCAAGTCTGAAAGATAAATCCACCTAATAATCATTCATTGTTGGACACTATATTCAAAAAAAAATATTTTTTGTAATAGTATAAGATAAAGGACATCATATATTTGCAGTTACATATTAAGAGATATATTGTCAGACATTATTAGTAAAAACAAGAATAGTATAAACAATTTAATCATGTTTCTACTGTAGCTTTCATCAGTCCCTCCCGTGTGTTTCATTCGTCCCTACTGACAGGGACAATTTAAACAAAGTACGACTTGCATTTAAAGTTAATTTTTACTGAAGCTGTTACACATTTTTACAAAATAGCACGGTCTGGTATTTATAGAGCACATACATAGCACATTTTTAGAGCAAACTTGTTGATCACAACAAGTTAACTTATGTATCATTATCTTTTAAAATTATGTTGATCTGAAAAGTGTTTCATTCGTCCCTGCTCTCCCCTGTATGCATGCGTCATGACATCTGCCATAATGAAAGCAGCACATTGCATTATAGAAGACCATTTTGAATATCAAGAAGTATTTGTGTGGACATTTTTGAGCATCGTGATGACTTTGGGTGTCGATCGTTCCCATGGCAACATTAAGCAAATGGTTTGCGCTCTCTGCTGTCTTCTTTAAGATGTGGCAGACTAAAGAGAAGGATATGCAATTGTTTCCGAAATTGCGGCGTATTGAACAACAACGGTTAAGCTGTAATACTTTCGACGAGGATGGTTAAACCCAAGGCCACTCACGGGAGAGACAGGCTATGAGCCCGGTGTTGAAGACCCAGACGCGTTCACCGATTTCGCACCGCTGCTTATCAGGCGAGAGATAAGAACCACCCTAGTGAGACTACTGTTTCTTAGATGCTGTTAGGTCATAATTTAAGTAATGTACAATATTTGTACATTAGGCAAATATGTAGACCAGGCTGTTCTCTTATCCACTTGGTGTATGTGTGTGTGAGGTTAACATTTACTATATACCTGTAACGTGTTGGGGGGAACTGCATTCACGTGCTTTACGCTTGGCGTTTAATGAAGTGCGGTCACACACCGAGCCAGAAAAACAAAACGTATCACACCCACAGCGGCCAAGAGGCAAACAATAACAGACAAAGAGCAAAAGACCGTCCCCAACCTATACCCCTACGATAAAATGAGTAACAATCTGGGTGGGACCTGGGCAAACGGTGACCGGAGGCGTACGCACACCACGACGGCGCAGCCCTGGACATTCCAATAGCAGTCAAAGCTTACTTATGTAACGGTGGCCAGCAGATAGCTGTGCATTAAGTTAATCTTCACTCTCCGACACCTCATAGGACGCTCTGGCGACCCAGGCCCATAGTTTTTTGGCCTGCCTTGTAGGAGCGTCTGCTCTCTGCGTGGGAGATCGGGGTTCGATTCCCCGAGGGAAATGGACGATCTCCGTCACACTTACACGTCAACCATTTTAAGATCATAGGTTCTGCTCGCATACTTTGTCTTGATGTGGTGACACTGAAGGCCCAGTGCCCACAGTCACAGTTCTGATATATAATGTACAGTGGGCTGTAAGGACATTTTCAAGTCACAAGGTGGCAGTATATGTCTTCATGTATGCTGTATCTAACCCAATATATCCCATACAATAGCCTATATCATTGTTTCGACCTACTCAACCATGAGCAATGAACCGTTCACACATATTCAGTGTTCAGTTACCGTTTTATCATAAAAATTATTTTCCACGTTCAGGAGATTTTGCTTGTCTGGCAAAGCACTTTGTAACCCTTTGATGTTGCAGTAGTGAAAGTAAAAGTATAACGCGGCAGAAGATAATTTTGCTCAGTTCAGACGACACGTTTCCCTATTATCCTAATAGGCCATACACCGTGAATTACACTCAGTACCGCCTCATTATATGGAAGGTAAGATGTCACTTTTAGATTAATACCGGACATTGTATTTTACTGTAAAAAAGCAATTCAGTCTGCGGTCAGGTTGGTGTATGCTGTAGCAGGGCCTTACTTTTTGTTACAAGTTCCTACATTGTGATTGCATTTAGTTGACTTCCCGATATACTCTCTCCAGTAGTAAGCTGGTTTAGGAAGTAGAGCGTAGATTTGCTTTCAATGCTTTGTTTAAAACGGCATAGTCCACTCTGTTTTATTGTATGTCGTCAAATAAACCGACAGAAAGGTTGTGGTCTGTAGTCAACTGTCCACAAGCTCCATCGACCCAGAAGCTATCAGTCAATCTACTCTCCTACGCGTAGAATCGGTTACATCTTTTATGTGTGGTTTTCAATGGACGTGTTATCCTTGCCCGGAGGGAGGGGGGGGGGTAATTATATTACTTGCATTAATATAATAACATGGTTAATGTAGATGTTTAAAAATAAAAAATACATTTTATTGGGACGATCCTTGTTGCATTTGTAAAATTTTAACATTTTTTGAAAGAGCACATATTTGCATTCACAGAGAGATACTCGCACATTATACCTATATGTTAGGTCCACTGTGGACCAAACAGACTCAAAGCTTACAAAGCAAAATGAGGTAGCAGGCTTGGAGTTGTTTTGGCATTTAGAATGCTACATATTGTGGACTTGTACATTCTAAAGTCAGTGTTCATTCTTTGTCTTAATACAACTTTCTATAAATTATTTCAAGTGGAGCACTTTATAATAATTTAGCATAATGTCAACATTGGCCAATAGTTGCAATAGTATTTATATAATTAGTAATAGGGCAGACAGAACATTATAGTCACTTATTGTTTTCCCTGTCACTGTGGACAGTGTGCACAGATAAAAGTTGCAACTCTGCTAAAATTACCTAATTATGATATTATCTCTATTATAGTGATGGATGCAAAGAGCATTGTCCTTTTAGGGAAAACTGGATCAGGGAAGAGCAGTCTGGGAAACACCATATTCAGAGAGAATGTGTTCAAAACAAGCCGCTATCAAAACAAACATTGGCCTTCATGCCAAGCACAATCCAGATATGTCCATGGAAGAAACATCACTTTGATTGACACACCTGGATTCCTTGACCCAACCATGACTGAGGAGCAGTTAAAGTCTGAAAGAGTGAGGTGTGTTGTAGAGAGTGCTCCAGGACCCCATGCCTTCCTCATTGTGATTAGAGTGGAGACATTCACTGACCAGGAGAAGGACGTTATTGAAAAAATTTGCCAGTATTTCTCTCCAGAGGCTTTCAGGTTTGCTGTAGTTGTCTTCACCCATGGAGACCAGCTTGATGAAGACCAGACCATTCAGCAGTTTGTGAGTGAGAATGAAGGTCTGTGTGATCTTGTGGAGAAGTGTGGTGGTCGCTGTCATGTGGCTGATAATAAGTACTGGGACAACAACCAGCAGGACCAGTACCGCAACAACCAGGTCCAGGTGGAGGAGCTGCTCAACACAGTGGACCAGATGGTTCTGGATAACAACGGAGGTTGCTACACCAATGAGATGCTGCAAGCAGCAGAGAGAGATAGAGAAATGGAGGCGGACATAATTAGACAGCAGCTGCCAGAGAACACAGCAAGAGAGGAGTTTAGAGCACAGGCTAAAGGTAAAGTATCCAACAGGTGGTTGATCAACCTGGCAGGTGTTGGAACAGGAGTGTTGGTGGGAGCGATATTGGGTGTAGTGGGGGTGACTAAATGTGACGATTACATTATTTTGAGTGAATCGTTAGACCTAAAAACAGCAGCAGCAGCCATTGGCGGGGTGTATGGAGGAGCTAGAGGCTATTATGCAGCACAGGGTGCTAACACAGCAGGGGAAGCTGTACAAAATACAGCTAAGGCTGTTTACAATGATGCTGAACTGCTTGTAAAGGCAGTGGGAAAAGTAGGCACCATGTTTAATGATAAAAGTAAACAGGTATGATGTAGATGATTGTAAAAACATTTATAAATACTAAAATGTAACACTATCTCTTATAATCTGCTAATGAATCATTGGTTGGTTAAATGTTTATTGTATACATTATGTAGAATTGTTGGGTATTGTGTACATTTTTATGAGCTTCTTAACACAAATAAGACAAACACAGTTTTAAATGAACAAAACATCAATACTGATGTATTATTGCATATTTATCCTGTGTTTTAATGTTCAATATATTTTCAATAAAGTAGTTTTATCATTCAGTTTCTCTGGTTTTTCTCAATTAACTTGTGATAGTCACAAATCCTTATTTTTACATTTTTCCTTTCTTACATTTTTACATGGGCCAATTTGACCTGTATTCATGTTATGTTATTCATATGTGAGAAGCAGGTCCAGGTGGAGGAGCTGCTCAGTACAGTGGACCAGATTGTTCTGGATCACATCGGAAGTTACTACACCAATGAAATGCTTCCAACAGTGGAAAAGAAAGTACAAATGAAGAAGAATCGGTTTTGGAAGAACGTGGTAAAGGCCGTTTTACGTTTGATATTCAGACATTCAGATTTACGGCAACTTTGTGGTCGGTCCTCACATAACCAGCGCAAGTAAGGGAGCGTCAACAAAGTACATATTCAACGTATTTAAGACTGACTACATCTCCTATCAACCTAAAACAGATGTTTAACTGTTCAGAAAGAAATGGAAATGTGCTGCTTTTTATAGATAATTATGTTATTTTGAAAGTAGGAGCACAGATAACCAGTATTGGTGGGTTAAAACGTTTTTTTAATGATATT
Organism: Forbesichthys agassizii; assembly: GCA_026546735.1. Taxonomy (NCBI): domain Eukaryota; kingdom Metazoa; phylum Chordata; class Actinopteri; order Percopsiformes; family Amblyopsidae; genus Forbesichthys; species Forbesichthys agassizii. The sequence goes on along the minus strand of JAODLL010004261.1, from coordinate 1,395 downwards.
TTCTATTTTCAATAGCTTTTTTTCTGAATGTCAGAAAGTTCAAACAAGCTTTATTTAGCTCAGTGAGATGCCCTACACAAAACACAAACCATGAATATTTGAAATAACGTTTTGACATTTTTTGGGAAAATTTCAAAATTCAATAGTTTTTTTTCTAAATCACTCAGAAAGTTCTAATATGGGTTTAAATTGCTCATTGAGATGCCCTACACAAAACACAGTCCATGATTATTTGAAATAAAGTTTTTTTTTTGTGGAAAATGTCAATAGCTTTTTTTCTAAGTCACTCAGAAAGTTCTAATATGGGTTTAAATTGCTCATTGAGATGCCCTACACAAAACACAGTCCATGATTATTTGA
>JAODLL010004260.1:0-11234 GCA_026546735.1 Forbesichthys agassizii | reverse complement strand
GCACCAAAGTGTTTCTGGAAAACCGTCCGCCACCTTAGGAGGGGGAAGTGGGGAACCATCCAAGCTGTGTACAGCAAAAATGGGACTCTGTTGACCTCAACTGAGGAGGTATTTTGGCGGTGGAAGGAACACTTTGAGGAACTCCTAAATGACACGCTCTCTGTGATCGAGACAGAGTTAGAGGCTGATAGGGGATCATCAATTTGGGGGAGGTCACTTAGGTTGTCCAACAACTCCACAGTGGGGTGGATGAGATTCGTCCAGAAATGCTAAAAGCTTTGGATGTGGAGGGGATGTCTTGGATGACACATCTTTAACATCGGGTGGAGGTCGGGGACAGTGACAGTGGCAGACTGGGGTGGTGGTTCCCCTCTTCAAAAAGGGGGACCAGAGAGTGTTTGCCAATTACAAGGGCATCACCATCATCATCGGCCTGTGACCTCCAGCACTTACTGGATCGGTTCGCAGCCGAGTGTGAAGCGGCTGGGATGAGGATTAGCCCCGCTAAATCTGAGGCCATGGTTCTCAGCCGGAAAACCGATGGAGTGCCTACTCCAGGTGGGGAATGAGTCCTTACCCCAAGTGAAGGAGTTTGAGTACCTCGGGGTCTTGTTTGTGAGTGAGGGGACTATGGAGCGAGAGATAGGCTGGAGAATCGGAGCAGCGGGAGCAGTATTGCAATCGCTTTACCGCACTGTTGTGACGAAAAGAGAGCTGAGCCAGAAGACAAAGCTCTTGATCTGTCAGGCCCCGGAGAATGGACTCACACGCAGCACAGACAATTCACAGGTTTTTATTATTTGTTCCACAATCCACACTCAGTCAAAATCAATCCAGGGTCTAGATACGGTGCAGGCAAAAACAAATGATCCAAGAAACGGCAGGCGGATTCTATGTGGTAAACAGGCAGGGTTCGGTAACGGGTTTAGCAGTAACTAGACATAGTAGCATGACAGACAAGGTACAAAACGATCTGACAACAGGTGTCAGTAGGAGCCAGGAGATCTAGGCCGCTGGTGATTGCTGATAGGGAACAGCTGGTGCAGCTAGGCTCTGGGGAAGAGAGAGAGGGAGAGAGAGAGAGAGAGAGCAAGAGAGCTAGACGGGGGTACTGACATTGATCTACCGGGCAATTTTTGTTCCTACCCTCACCTATGGTCATAAAGGGTGGGTTATGACCAAAAGAACAAGATCACGGGTACAAGTGGTTGAAATGGGTTTCCTCAGGAGGGTGGCTGGCTTCTCCCTAAGAGATAGGGTGAGAAGCTCAGCTATCCGTGAGGAACTCGGAGTAGAGCCACTGCTCGTTCGCGTCGAAAGGAGCCACTTGAGGTGGTACGGGCATCTGGTAAGGATGCCCCCTGGGCGCCTCCCTTGGGAGGTGTTCCAGGCACGTCCAGCTGGGTGGAGGCCTCGGGGAAGACACAGGACTAGGTGGAGAGATTATATCTCCACACTGGCCTGGGAACGCCTCGCCTCGGGAAATAAAATTATATCAAATAACTAGCAAAGCAAAGGTATGGTTGCAGTACCAATTACAGTATTTGTCTACTCGTCTATATTATTTTTCAGTTCAGTAGGGTATAACACTTTGTGCTGTTACCACTTTAAAAAGTAGCTTTAGTGCAAATGAACACCAGATTACTGTTGTGAGTTTGTTACCTTTTTAGATAAAAAACCATAACCATAATGTGACATTGGTATGATGTAAGCAACGTCTAGCTATAAATAATTATTACATGGTTCCCACTAGTCATGGACATTCTGGAATTATCATTTTATCAATTTTAATAAAGTCAAGGAATATTGTAATGCTTTGGGTCAAGTCAGGCAATATTAAGGAATTTAAGTGCTTGAGGAAGGTTACTTCCCCAAACAGAAGACAGAGAAGAGGACAGAAGAGTAGATCATGTCTGTATTTTTGACCTTAGCAGGGATAATAATAGTACATGAAACAAGAGATCTACAAGATAATTTGAAAGCAATACAGAATGCCTGATAGCCTTACTGCATTATATTTTTTTACCTGATGTAGCGTTTTCCTTTACATAAAATAAGTACATTTCCACCTTTTATTTGACAGAGAAAAGGCTCAAATTGATGCTTTAAAATTTACCAGACTGCAGGAAGTTTAATGTTTGATGCTCAAGTTATATGGGGGGCAGACTCCTCATATAAGGAAGATTTCCCTTCCTTACAAAACCTAATTTAACCAATGATATTTTACTTTTGTAGTATCTATGTAAAATATGATCACGTTATTACATTTTTATCATTGTCATTCTGCCTATCCCTTTTACACTGACATCAAACTTAAAGTTAAGGAAAAGTCAGGTAATTTTACATTTGACTTAGAGTGGGAACCCTGACATGGGTGTGATAGATTTACAGCTGGTGTGCGAATGATCAAGAATCGATAAGAGTGAATAATACTGGCGGTGAGGGGCCCCCAACTTAAATTCTGCTTAGGGCCCCATTAAGGCTTGGGCCTGCTCTGTGGCTACTTAACAACAATTTCAAACATAAATGTTAAACAATGTATTGGAAAAAACAAAGACACGGTGGATAAAATGCATTGTGATTCACTGAAATACACGCAGGGTAGCTAAATGCATTATTTCTGATTCACTGTTGATATTAAGCCTTTCTGTTACATTTGCTGTTAGGTGAAGAGTTAATAAAATTGTCTGGCATGTGAAAACAGCCCACTACTGTTTGGCACTGGCTGCGTGTCTAGTGTAGTTTGCCTTGAATACAACTGACTTCAGCGTCTGTCATTAATCTTATCGAAATACGGGAAAAAAATCATATCATCATTATTGAAAAAGTGTATATCGCGGTATATATTTAATTATTGTGAATTTGACAGTGCAATCGCTTACTATAGCTTTAAGTCAACTAGTTATTGTAAAATTACATTGAATCCTACAATTTCTTGTTTTAGTTTCTCTTGTCAACTCACTAGTGCCATACCACAAGCCTACCCCAAGATGGCAACATATAGGCTAAACAAGCACAGATGTTTGCTTTACAATTTAATTCATCAAAAATGTCTAAAATAATGATGGCTACAAAACACACTTCAGATTGATAAAAAAAATACATAAATTCATAATGGTCTGATTTAGTTGTCATGTCATTTTAAGTGCAGTAAAATGCTCTCACCCAATCTCATTTACAATAGTAGGCTACCGGTAGTCTACAGCCACCTTGGTTCACATGAATGCAAAACATTGACGCTTTGTGTCTTTAGATATTGTTAAAAATGGCTATGGAAAAGCACACTTTCATACACACTAGACGATCCTACCCATTAATATTATTATTTTTATTATATTACTTACTTTGCAAGTCATGCAGACAATGGATGGGAAACAATCCATAATGGGTGACAATAAACCATTCTAGGCCGTGTTGGGTAGACAATGCACGTCACTGACAGATTTCTGAGAGATTTCTACTAACATTGTCACGTTAGTGCTAGCACTCCCGGAAGCCATAGAGAATGCATTGCAGGGCCTGCATTTTTGGAAAAAAATATTTTAACATGTACCAATTGACCAAAAAAAGGCAGGAGGCTTTATGTACTCCACGGAAAATTGGATGCTGATTGGATTAAGATATTTAGAGGCAGGACAGTAAGTTACACTGGTAAAGTTTGAAATCCCCCCCCACACACTTTCTCCCTTCCTGACATGTTTGCCCCATTGTCATATCCCTGCCATCTGCAGTCCCCAATGTCTATCCCTTTGTCATCAAGCACATTTTCAATCATCTCTGCGATCGCACTTCCTGTTTTTTGTGAAAGTCCTTAAATTCTAAGAGCCGTTCTGTGATCTCCCAGTTTTGTTTCTTTGTTATACCTCACATATCTGATGAGCACTACATTCTGCTCAGTGTGGGAAATGTCTGGTGCAGCATCACAGATGAAAAATAAAAAATAAATAGCTTCCCTTTCCTTTTAAAATTATTTTCAAAATGTTTCTGCCACATAAATCAATAAATTCATTCTGAATGTCAGAACTCAGATAATGTTTGAGCCTGGCTCTTTTTTTTTTTTTGTCCATGACTTTTTGCAAGTGCTCATTAAGCAGTGGATCGTAATGAGACACAAGCTCTCTAGTGTGCCTATGTCCATTTTGGATATCATCTAGGTCTTTGGTTTTACCACTGAAAGGTAAATTCCTTGATGCCAGGTGCAGTGTTACATCCTGGATTCTCAGCAAGAGAGCTCTGTTTTTCTGTTTCTGTTTGGATCTGCTTTTGCAACTGAGAGTCAATGCCACTAACAGCCATAACTGACTGTTGCAAGTTCTTCCATTTAAAATAGCAGTCTCAGTGTGCCGTATTCTCTTCTCATGGACAGGGACTTTATCATACGTCCGACGCCACTCTACATCAGACATGTTATATCCCTTTTAGCTGTTCAGTGCACTAATAGAAGGTCTTTTTTGTAAATGAGAGACAAGCACACATGGGACGCAATACTGTGCATTAGAAGATTTGCTGTAAGTTACCAGTCTCTGTTCACCTTTTTCCTCCCATTGGCTACCTTACTATACAAGAAGTATTCTGGGAATGGTTTTCCCTCAGAATCCTGTGGCAGTACATCATCATCATCATCTCTGGTGGCCAGTGCCCTCACAAAAGCCTTCCTGTCTCGGTCAGTCAAATCTGCTGGCCACAAACCTGGGTCAACATCCCTTTTATGACTTCTGTCTTCTTCCACCATGCATCTCTCCTCTTCATCATCACTAACTTCCTTTCCCTTCTTTCCTTCTACATTTCTTCCTCATTCTACCTGAGAAAGCCCTGGCTCTGTATGATGTACACACAATGCATGTGTTACAGTATATACATATATACTGTGATATATACAGTGTATATATATATATTAAAATATGCAATATAAAAATAAATGACACTAACACTACACAACATTGAACCAAATTACCTACAGTTCTGCATCACCACCACTTGAGTACATACATTAGATAGAATAGATTTTTGTGTGGTGTGTGCAAGCTTTTCAAATTATTTGCACTTCATGATGGAAATAATAGTCTGTATCTATAGATGTCATTCAACGGCAATAATTCAATCTAAATGAACGTATCAAACTGGATTATTTAAATATTGTTTGTAATTTTCATGCAGGCTGAGGTAAGATACTCACTTTTTCCAACTGTCCAGCATCCAGTACAGACAGTAGGATTTTTATTTTTTATTTATTTCATAATGACCATTATGTGAGAAAAAGATTTGTTTGAATATCATGTCATTAATAAATATTTTATTTTTTATGATAAAAAGAGCAAGCGAGACAAAGAAATCCTCCGACTCCCTGGAATGATGCTAACTGCCATATCATTAGCACAATGTTGCTCACCTTCTTCACTGGGACAAGGAGGAGTAAAGTTATGGGGAGACTGGGGTGCTGCTAAAAGGGGCAGGGACAGTTATTTAATGTGAATTTCTTGCTAAACGTTTCCCTCCATTGATTACATGTTGATGAAATGTACTAAATGCACTAGTCTGTAACTAGCTACTAGCTAGACTCATGGTGTTCCATACAGAATCGGTCGTGCAACGCCTTTAAACGAGGCTCCAACGAGAACTAACCAAGCTATGGTTAATGTGATTGCATCACTGTTGCCAGAAAGGGCTTGGCAACATTTTCAGCTTTGACTGACATGCTTTTGGACCAATAGTATTTGTTTAATCAAAGAAAATTGACCGCTTTGACCACTGTACGGAATGCCATGACAGTGTTCCATTCTTGAATGCTAACGCTGTAGCAGTTGGTTCTCTCTACCAGGCACTGCTCTTTCCAACGCTTTATCCAACATATTTAAACATGTTTTACTGACAAACTTTAACATAAGACTCTTGCAGAATACTTACACTAAATTATAATAATTTGTTTGATGTAATTGAATACATTTTAATAAATTTTATAAGGAAAAGTGACGCAACATGACAGTAGTTTGTTCGTGTCTTTTGCAACTTTTGAAAAACCTTAGCTAATATACAGAAACATAATTTCACAAACATAATTTTGGTGTAGAATTATGTGTTGGATAAATACTTTGATATGTTATTCGTTCATTTAAATGTTTGTAAGTTGATTAAATAAGTTATAAAACTCTTTTCTGATGCTGATGGTAGTCAACCTGATTTGGCTGAAAGCAGGAGAAAACACACTATCTACCAGTATTTATAACATTTTTGACCGTGACGTAATTTGATTTCTGTGACGGGTTTTACGTCAAGTGTACGGTACACCGTGAGTAAACATGGAAAACGTAACACCGTAAATCGACGGTAGCTTATTTCACTATGGACATTAAATCAACAGGTTAATACCAGTGGTATAAACCTGTGTGGTTAATACCAGTGGTATTAATCTTTGTGAGTGATATCACTCACAGAGTATAGGCTACCCACCTTTCTTGGTGGAAAAACTGGGGTACAGATTGACACCCTTTCCTTTGTCTTTCCCCTTTCCCCCTTTCCTCTCTTTCCTTTTCTGTAAACCAGATTTTTGTTTATTGGGAAACATTGTGATCACTATTTCTGGTGCATCTACAGACTGCAATTTAACACTGTCACCAATAAGTGCGCTAAGGCAGGACCAAACCATTTCATGCAGATACAGGTCAATGGGGATATTTAACTTTTATTGCCAAAAACAAAGAGATTACTAATTTTATTATTTTATTTGAAATATATTATACAGTCATGGAAAAAAGCACCCCTGGAACCAGAAAAGTGTTGCAATTACAAATTATTTATTTGACAAATGTGTTTTTCCTTTAAGTGCATTGGGACAACACACCCTGGAGAAAAAAAATGTTGCCCGTAATGTAGGGCCTAGTGTCAGAAAGCTGGGCCTGCGTCAGAGGTCATGGGTGTTCCAGCAGGACACTGACCCAAAACATACCTCACAAAGCACCCAGAAATGGTTGGAGACGAAGCGCTGGAGAATTCTGAAGTGGCCAGCGATGAGTCCAGATCTAAATCCCATAGAACACCTATGAAAAGATCTCAAAATTGCTGTTGCAAGAAGGCACCCTTCGAATCTGAGAGACCTGGAGCATTTTGCAAAAAAAGAGTGATCAAAAATTCCAGTTAAGAGGTGTAGGAAACTTCTTAATGGTTATAGGAAACGATTGGTGTCAGTTGTTTTCTCCAAAGGGTGTGCAACCAAATATTAAGTTGAGTGTGCAAATAATTTTGCGATTAATTTTTGAGTTTTGTGTAAAATTATCTAAATTTTTTTTATTTTTTATTATGCTTTTTTGTGTTGACACAATGCACTATAAATAAACATGTGTATACCATACCATTTGTAATTGCAACACTTTTCTTTGAGAAATGGTGCATTTTCTGAAAAAGTTCCAGGGGTGCCAATACTTTCGTCCATGACTGTATGTATGTTTGTGTGTATATATGTATGTTTGTGTGTATATATGTATGTATGTATGTATGTATATATTTCATTCAATGATGATGGTTTATATTCAATGATGATGGTTTAAATAATATCATTTTAGTTCTTACCTATTTTTTGGGGCCCTTGTCAGTCAGGGGCCATTGGGATTTTCCTAACTTTCCCCCCCTATACGGCGCCGCCGTCAACATATATATTATTAATTAATTAATAAGTCATTACAGACAGATATTTTAATTATTTGTGTAGCCTACCGCTACCTGTTTTGCATCTTTGTAAAAAATCCAAAGTTGGCAATATATAGATTAGCATATGCAGTATGTCAGGATACGGCCGGGGAAGGGGCGGAGGCCCAAGTGCGGAAGCAGAAGCAGGAGACAGGAGATATATAACACAAGTTTAATCAAGATCAGGACAAGCAAGAGATATACCAACAACAAGGCAGGTGTGTCACCCCGCCGGCTGGCGGGTTGGTAGTGGCAACAGACGGAGCTGTCGGGCCGGTAGAGATGCAGGCAGGGCTACGTCGAGGAGTCAAGAGGCCAGAGGAACGGCGGGGACAAGCAAGGTGGCAGACAGAATTGTTGTGACGAACAGCAAGGTAGACGGGACTGCCGGGTAGACAAGGTGTCAAGGTGTGGGAAGGCCAGAGGGACGGTGGGGATGAGTAGTGTGGCAGATGGACCTGCGATGAATATTCCCCAAAGCAGACAAGACTGCGGAGACTATCATCAAAGGCTGGCGGGACTGCCAGGTAGACGAGGCGTCGAAGAGTAGTCAGAATAAATAAACGCTGGTACGTGCAATGTGAACAAAGGCAACAAACTGGCAATTGGTGCCAGGGCGGAAAGCCTCTTATACCTCTGCCCAGGAAGTGGAAAAGAGACGTTTGCACGTGATGCGCATATAGGTGGTCGATGATGTGGCAACAGCGCTGTCTGGTGCTGAACCCGCGGCATGGCGCTGTCCAGTACTGGATCGACCGCGGATCATGACAGTATGCATTAACAACATGAGTTTGAGTGCAAACGTCAGACAAATGCAGTCGTAATCTGAAACAAAACGATTTTCAAAAGTTTTACCTTTGCTCGCTCAGCTGTCAAGTTTCTAAAAGCTGTGTTTTGATCTTACCTAGACAATCCTAGCACACTAGGCTATACTGTAGGAGTGTATCCATTTATTCCGTTATTTAGAATCAGTCTGACTGTGTATGATCAGGCATAAATTCCAACAAATGGTTTTACCGCAAACGTATAAGAAAAGGTTAGTAATTAGTTAATTACCTTAATTGTACAATATTTTGAAACCGTGTTTTGCTTCATGAAAAATACATGTAGCCTATTTCAATGTCTATCAAGATGCTTTCATAAATTGAAGTCTGAATTCTTTCTTAAGAGCCTTACATTTGAAGTAACTGGTGTTCAACAACATATATTCTTTTGTACCCACTAACCTCAGTGTAGGAATAACCAAGACTCCCTTGTACGCATACGAGGGTGCTGTATATTCCTTTGTACCCACTAACCTCAGTGTAGGAATTAATAAGACTCTTACGCATACAAGGTTGCCGTGTAGCCTCAGATGTACAGACCCTGCATGTATATTCACCAATCAACTGCAGAACATACTGAAATGACATAACATAATAATATATTTACTGAGCCAGATTCCCTGATAGCTATAGGTCAGGGGTAGGGAACCCTGGTCCTGGAGAGCTGCAGCCCTGCATTTTAGATCTCCCTGCTCCAACACACCTGATTCTAATGAACAATCAATCAATCTTTATTTATATAGCACTTTTCATACAAATTCATTTAACACAAAGTGCTTCACACTAAGTCATTAAAAACAATTCAAAATGAGTTAAAACAATACAATATATAAAAAATAAAGTTCAAATAAAGAGTGTAGCTCTCTTTATCCAAGCGAAGCGAATGCACACTTCTGGTCTCATTTGATAGGGCAGAAGCATACATTATAACTTAACATATTTATTACCATTGCAAAGTATATAGAGATGGAAAACATCTCAAATTTAACATTTCATATTCGCCTAAAAATCCACTAACTTTTAAAGTAAAAATCTCTTTTGAATGATGCAGTTGCAGCCCCAATCCTATATAAATCAATAACCCACCATATGAATATTACCTGTGCAATGGTTGATTCTAATAAAGTGAAGCAGAGCAGATTGAGAGAGGTTTTATTAGTCAGACGGAATCTCCAATTCAGCCATGTGGTCGCATTTGGGCAGTGCCATTTGAAATGTCCCATATACCATCCATCAATCTTCTCCCAATTATCCAGAGTCGGGTCGCAGGGGAAGCAGCTTCAGCGAGGGACCCCACACTTCCCTTTCCCGAGCCACATTAGCAAGCTCTGACTGGGGAATCCCGAGACGTTCCCAGGCCAGTGTGGAAATATAATATCTCCACCTGATCCTGTGTCTCTTCTCCCAGCCGGACGTGCCTGGAACACCTTCCAAGGGAGGCGCCAAGGGGGATTCCTTACTAGATGCCCATACCACCTTGTTATCTCGGTCATGACCCACCACATAAATTGCCCGGAAGATCGAGAGCTTTGCCTACCAGTTCAGGTCTCTTTTCGTCACAACGGTGCGGTTAAGTGATTGCAATACCGCTCCTGCTGCTCCAATTGTCTGGCCAATCTCCCGCTCCAATGTGCCCTCACTCGCGAACAAGACCCCGAGATACTTGAACTCCTTCACTTGGGGTAAGGACTCATTCCCCACCTGGAGTAGGCACTCCATCGGTTTCCTGCTGAGAACCATGACCTCAGATTTTGAAGTGCTAATCCTCATGCCAGCCGCATCACACTCAGCTGTGAACCGATCCAGTGAGGACTGAAGGTCACAGACCGATAATGCCATCAGGACCACATCATCTGATAAAGCAGTGATGAGATCCCCAGGTCACCGAACCGCAACCCCTCCCCACCGTGACTACGCCTTGATATCCTGTCCATGAATATCACAAACAGGATTAGTCATAAAGCGCAGCCCTGGCGGAGACCAACCCCCACCTTATACAAGTTTGACTTCTGCCGAGAATCCGTACACAACTCACGCTTTGGGCATACAGGGATTGGATTGCCCTTAAAAGGGACCTCTTCACCCCATACTCCTGCAGCACCTTCCACAGTATCTCCCGGGGGACCCAGTCATATGCCTCCTCCAGATCCACAAAACACATGTAGACTTGAAGGGCATAATCCCAGGCCCCCTCCAGGATCCTTGCGAGAGTAAAGAGCTGGTCCGTTGTTCCACTGCCAGGACGGAATCCGCCTTGTTGTTCTTCAATCTGAGGTTCGACAATCGGCCGAACCCTCCTTTCCAGCACTTTAGAGAAGACTTTACCAGGGAGGCTGAGTAGTGTGATACCCCTGTAATTGGCACACACTCTCTGGTCCCTCCTTTTGAAGAGGGGAACCACCACCCCAGTTTGCCACTCCTTAGGCACTGTCCCCGATTTCCACGCAATGATGCAGAGGCGTGTCATCCAAAACATCCCCTCCACAGCCAAAGCTTTTAGCATTTCTGGACGGATCTCATTAATCTCCGGGGCTTTGCCACTGTGGAGTTGTTTCACTACCTCAGCGACCTCCCTTAGGGAAATTGACGATGATCCCCCATCAGCCTCCAGCTCATAAAGAGCTTGTAAGTCGGATTCAGGAGTTCTTCAAAATGTTCCTTCCACCACCCAATTACCTCCTCAGTTGAGGTCAACAGTGTCCCATCCTTACTGTACACAGCTTGGATGGT
>JAODLL010004259.1:0-11234 GCA_026546735.1 Forbesichthys agassizii | reverse complement strand
GAGAGAGAGAGAGAGAGAGAGAGAGAGAGAGAGAGAGAGAGAGAGAGAGAGAGAGAGAGAGAGAGAGAGAGCATTAAATGTGAAACCACATTGCCCCCCAGTGGCCATTGGTGGAAAAAGCATTAAAAAGTATTTATTTCACACAGATTGTGAATTACAAAGCTGCTTTGGTGGGCAGACGGGGTCCTGAAGTTATGCTGGTAAAACTGACTGCACAGTAAAATAATTTGACATACCGTAGCTTTTGTTGTTTGGTTTAAACTGACCTGCAGTTAAGTGTTTACACTTAATATATAATAATATAGTAAATGATCGAGAGGGAAAAAAAGTGGGTATCTGGAAACAGGAAGAACTCAAAGAGGAAGTGAGAAAGACTGCAAAAAGGTTCGGCCAACCCCCCCCACCGTTTCTGGTAAAAGCTCTTTGAGAAGGATGATGTAAATTACATTGAAATATTACATATTACATTGAAACATTAAAATCCCCCGCTCTTATAAGTTTTGCTAACTGCATGTAATGGAAACGTGTGAAAAGTGGAAATGCACTGAAATGCTTTCGGAAGCTACACCAGCTGTTGAAAAGCATTTTGTACCTACAGAACCGATCATTTGCGCACATTAAAACGATATACACCTACGTGATGTGTCACTGCGTGACTTCAACTTCACTGAAGAATGAAAGCTTGCGTATTAACGTCAACTGTCACAGCCTGCTGCTGGATGGAAAATGGTCTCCCACCTTTCCATGGATGATCCTCTATCGACTATTGTATTGCAGTGGTTCTCAAAGTGGGGGTCGCAAGACATAGAGGAGGGGATCACAAAATGATTTTCAGAAATTTTATAAAATTTAAAAATGCGTAGAGGTAGAATATTTTAGTCATAATTGTAAGAGTACAGTTTAAACATTACTGTGATGTATTCTGTTACTAAGCTATATTACAATACTATGAAATAATACTGTTATGCTTTTACCACCTCTGTGGATAGCGGGGGCCGCTAGCCTGACACTGATTTTGTCGCGAGTTGAAATGTTTGAGAACCACTGTTGTATTGTGTGGTATTTTATTGTACTGTACTGTATTGTGACAGTATAGTGTCAGGGAAATGTTATTACATTCTCCATGGAAGGATGGGAGTGCCAGTTTTGTTCAATTATATTGTGTGTGTGTGTTTATGCCTTTATATAATATTATTATTTTTAAAGTATTCCTTTTAAGGTGCACTACTCGAATTTAGGGGAGGGGGGCAACCCCTCTGTTCACGTTCCTGCCACATGACATGTTGGTGCACAGTTGTGTTTTCCCACGTAAACAGCCAACAGAGGCGGACATTTTGTGTTGTGGGGGATGCTAGAGCGTGTCCGGGGAGTGTACCTCCCGAAGGTGAAGGCAGGCAGACAGGCAGACAGACAGAGAGACAGGCAGGCAGGCAGACAGGAGCTGAATCTGAATATAAATCTGAAGCTGGGGAGAATGACAAACTTACACATATCTGGAACCTTGAGGTGGCACAAGACCACAAGATGCAGGCAAGCCATGCAGAGAGCTTACACGTTGATGACACTTCCTACACACACACACACACGCGTACACGCACGCATGCACCCATCCACAAGCGCGTGCACATACACAGACACACGCACGCACATACCCACACACTTCACGCACGCGCATCACTAGCGACGCATTTATTTCACCTCCATGTGGTCACAGCTGTGAGCACAGGAAATAAGTATCAGAGCGCATGTAGCGCTCCTCTTTGGCTCTGCCGTGTGCGTGTGTGTGAGATAGAGGTCGAGGACTATTCGCCATGACAACGAACTGCAGAGTATTGCTGTGCGGCAATGGCACAACTCGGCATAGAGAGTAACAAGAACCAGGAACTGTTGTTAGCATGTGTTAGCTTTGTTTCATAGCCTGCCCCCCTCTGCTAGTTGGGTCAACCCACTGTACTGAATGTACTCTGGACCCAGAGCCATGGAAAGAGAGCATTACGCCAACGAAAGTTCAAACTTTTCAACGATTAGAGTCAAAACCTATGGCAAAAAAAGTTCCAGGAAGTGCTTGGTGGGCAATTTGAATATATATACTGTAAACAGATATATAACTTTATATATAACATTTTTGGATATTTTGTAATCAATACAATTCACTGATTGACATTTCAAATATATTTTATAAGGTACTTATAACGGCCTATTGGAGTGAACAGAGATGGCGTGACTCTCTTTACATGGCTTTGTATTGACGGGGGCGAGGAATATGTCATAAACATATGTGTTCTGACATGACCATATTTATAAAAGAATGATAGAAACAGATTAAATTGAGAGAAGTGTCATTTAGGGAAGTGAGGACATTTGGATGGTGGTTTTATGACACATTTCTTGATCAACCACCACCACCCAGCTTATTCCTCTATTGAAACACAGCACTTAAAATAGGCACAATAAATGTTTTACATTGGTCACGCAACACCTTTCTACGAGATTAAATATGCATGTCATTCTCCATTGACTACTATTTATCGTAAAGTAAACAACATTCTGGCGGGCCTACATAGTCTCAACCATTCGATGTGGACATGCAAAATCACAAAAAAATGAATGTATTTGTTTTTTACATATTTCCATTTCTACTAAATGTGTTTGTATAGCGCTTTTTGCAGACATGAGTCACAACATGCTTTATATTAAAAACAATACAAATGCTAAAACAGTGCACAGTAGCCTATGCAACACAATATACAGTAACAATTACATTATGGGTCAGCTATGAAGACATATTGGTCAAATGCAACAAATGAAACAAGTGTCTAACTGCGGTTTGAAGGACTGCAGAGGTGGCAACCCTTGGAGGTGAGGGCAAAGCACGTGCAATCCATCATTAACCTACCATTTATCGTCAATAAATTAGCAAAAGTAGGTGTCCTTTATTTGTATGTTGACATGCCGCAAGAAAAGTACTGTAAAGTAAAAACATGTACAGTATAAAAGTAAAAATAATTACACTAAAACGTAGAGGATAGCAAAATAATAAATGCGGCAAGAACCTTAATTTAGATGAAATGTTTTATGATATAGTACATCTCATACGACAGAAATATGTAAGTATCTTATTTAGTATTTCATTCAGCTTCATCAGCAGCAGCTATTGCTCATATGCATCAGCCTGCCACCCATTGTGTGTAAGTATTGTTCTCTAAAGCTCGTATTCCCCGGAGAGACCCTCTTCTCCTGTCTAACTCTTTTTTTATCCACCTTTTCCTCATGCATGCAAACAGAGGCGAATCTTTTCGGGCTCGGAGGCACAATGTCTTGATCAAATAGTGTGTGAGATGAACCGCTTTGTGGAGATCCAAAGTACAGATCCAGTAAATGCCTTTCAGTAGATGCAGTAGAGAGAGAGAGTGAGCGTGAGAAGAGAACTCACTTGTGTAACTGACGGCCACACGTTTTCTTTCTTTAGAGTGAGAGAGAACAATTTGATAATCGTTGTTGTATCTTGTTTCTGTATTGAGGAACTAGGCCCTGGTCTGTGTTTTAACACGAAAGCCATGTATTCATCTCTCTTTGGCTCCATGTAGAGTGAAAACAGTCGAGGCTCATCATGTTGTCAAACTAAAAGCTCTTTATTGACAGTATCAACATACTCAATATATACCTCTCCTGCAATGCTGCAGTATTACTATCACTTGGACACAAGATCTAATGGTACAGTGATGCTAAAATATCTGGCCATCAATACCCTCAACCTTGAAGATGTGTTCTTTATTGTAAATCAGAGGGTTTAATTGTGTAAAGAGATGTGATGCTAAGATGAGAGAGAGCTTCCTGTTCTCTGTGGCGGGGCTTCGAATGAAACTTCCTGACAAGGTAACGCTATAGAGGCTAAGCTGCAGTGTGACACATCATCGTCTTGCTCGACATTGAGTTGTACGCCAGCTTCAGAGTTTGGGGAACAAGTCCAGGAAACTGTCGACTGATAAGACCCGGCCAAGAGAAAAAGCAAATACCGCTTGGAAATTATAAAACGTTGCATAGGTTTTATTTCTTACCAGACTAAACGAAAAATATTAGTATTGAAGTTTGTTGTTTTTTTATTTTATTTTTATTTTTATTTTATTTTTTGCTGTGTGAATGTCTGCTGCTTGTCATCGCTAGGACGTGTGGTCTCACACCACATCATAATCCTGGATATGGCCGGGCTTAAGGTTCTGCTCCTCTGGTTTGGGCTTGTTGGACTGGCCAACTGTAAGTACTGTACCGTTATCGTTGAGTTATCTTTAAATACAAAGGATACGTTGGAATTCTGGGCTGCCCGCTTCAGTTATAGTCCTTTATAAATGTTTACATGTTCTGTTTTATCGAAACATACCTTTTTTTTAAGGGGTGACATTCATAGGGTTGGCACAAATATATAATCTCTAAATATAAAGACCAGTTAAATGCAGTTGCCCAATCTCAAGCAAAAGCAGAAATGCTTCTTGCTCTTGGACACAAAGATGTTTTTATGTCACACTATAGAGCCTTAAAAAATATATGTGTGTTTGTATCCTTCTGTGTGAGAAAACCACTGGATGATTATAACTGAATTGTTCCTGCTTAGGTTTGCCTTGCGTGACCTGCTTTTACATGGGGTTCCTAACTGTAAAATAAGAAAATAATATGTGCCATTATCTTTATGAGAACTGAAAATCGGGGTGTGTTCCCGCTAGTTGTGTGAGTGAGCATGAGTGTGAAATGACATAATTGTGTGTGCATTTGCACCCACGGCCGATCTTGTTTTATTTTTCTCAGATGGTAACCATGGTTTTGCTGTTACCATAGTTAATTAACCACAATTATCATAAAACTGGTTATACCATAACAACCATGGCTCAAGGTCTACAATAAATAAAAACACATGGTTACCATGATTTCCGTACATAAGATAAAATGTTTCTCTCTAATGCGCTTGAATGTGCTAGATGAGATGATAGTCACACCCATACAAGACCGTGTGCTAATTATAGACAATGCAACACATAGACTGATGCACAGCCTTCTTCTGCATTAACATGTGTGCTCAAATGGCCTGTAATGATATGAGATTACCATGGAATTGCCCTTTACCACTAGAAAATGTCTCCCAGTCAGTGATTCCTATACCTTCTTGCTTGTTTTCCATTCCATTTCTGGAAGTATAGTTTAAACAATAAAACTGAATTTCAAAAACCACGAACCCAACACAGACACATGGAGTTATGGCTTCAAGACTGAGTTTTAAGGCCCTATTCATTTTGAATTCATTTAAAACCTTATTAGCGACCTTATTTATTCACATTTAGCCACGCTGTGCAGAGTATTGCACAGATTCTACACAAGCAAAAAAGAAACGTCGCAAAATGCATTCTGACCTTGCTGTGATGGTTATAGACACAGTGGGTTTTCATTTGGTCAACCCCTTTAATGCTGAGAAGACAGACAGACTGAAAGAGCTCAGCTCTGAGCCTGGCACATTAGCTTGCAACCACTTCCGTCCTCCATTCGGAGTGGACCCATCTTCCTGTATAGCTCCCGAATGAAATGGAACCCGACTAGCTCACGTGTAGTCATGAAAAGGGGAAGCTGGGGCTTGGGGGAAGGCAGGGTTAAATGCAGAAGTGAGGTCTCATGTGTCTGTAGAGCCTTGACAGTGTGTCCAGAAACAGACACAGACCACTAAAAGAATCCTGAATAGAATTCAATGTTCCACAATGTCAAATATGGAAGTCGGCGGGATATATCCCATCTTTCCTCTAAGAGAGCTAATCATTTTCTTTAAGTATGTCAGAACCATTAACCTATTAAGCTAGTCATGGTTGGCCTAAAATAACTGCTCGGAAGTACAGTATTTCCAAGATGGCTGCCACGTGGCCAGACTTGCCGATAAGGACTCCGGTGTGGCTCCCATGGCGATGACATGTGAAGAGGTGAGAGGGAATGCACTTGTCATAAGCAAAACGGTATTGTCGCCACAGATGTAAATACGAGAGACACGATGGAGACAGACACTTAATTTGATGCGTGATAGAGAGAGACACGGAGACTGTCACAGACTGTGAGAGGACACACATTCAGACGTTTGTTGTCTTCCACCGTGTCTGTTGGATAAACCAACCCGAGGAAAAAATAGCTAAAAGAACGAAGATGGCGCTTCTGTGTGACACCTGCTCAACTGACCCGCTTTTCTCTTGGCAGTTTGACTCTTGACACCCTGGCATGTGTGAACCTCACACTTGCTTTGCTCCGACTGCCTCTGCACCCCCTGGCTGGTGGGACAACCAGTGCAGCCTACCAATGGAATGCAAAAGCCTCAAAATGTCTCCACTTGAATATCAGTATGCCACTGAAGCTCATCTGGAGCTGAAGTAATGCTAATGTTGCAGGCTAAAGCCTAAACTTAACCTACAGCTAGATTGGAGACAGGATTGGTGTTGTGTTTTTTATTATAATATAGCCTAGTATGTAGGCTACTGTAGATGAAAGGAAATAGAAACACCACAACAATTAGAAATACTGGTGACATTATTTTAATTACATTACTACGGGTGCCATCATATTTGAAGTGTTATGCATTTCTGTAATTGTCATGTACTGTATTTAAACCTATTTTAACAAGGTTAACAGGTTAACGTAACAATCCTTTGATATAATTTAACCTAATGTTTACATTTTTATTTGGGAAATAAGTCCTCGGCTTTGTGCAAATCAGTACAATCAATCGTTGTGCGAATTATTTCTGTAAGGAAAATTCTATCTATTTCAACTAATACCTGCTGATACATGCAGCCCGGCACATGGAGGAGTGAAATGTCATTGCAAAGAGCATGCATCCTCTCTATGCAAAGACGCAGGGCTCATCGCTAGACCACATCCGGTGCGGTGCTCTGCACACTTCTCTCTTGTCATTGTCGCCCTGTGAGAGGGAACGCAACTATTGTTTTATATACTGTATTATCACGCATGCCAACATGCATTGCTACGGTAACAGAACAGCTCATTGTGGTGCTCGTATGTAATAAAATAACAAAGAACAGAGGTCTTCAGGAGGTCCGGGACCCTTAAGGGGTCCTCCAAATTTTTGGAGCTTAAATGTATATCAGAAAATATGCATAACATAACTACAATCTAGCTATAAATATATGAATCTGCCAATAATGATTTTAATGGTTTAGCATTGTACACGGTAGGCTACACCATTACAAAGTAATTTCATACATGGCACCATAGACCGCCCTACACATTGTTGACCCGGCAAAATAAAATGTGTTTACAACAGGTGGTCCCTGTGCCGTTTTTCGAACAGCCATGGGGTCCTTATCTTAAAAATCATTGAAGACCTCTGGCATAGATACAATATTACAATATTAAATAATACAATATTCTATATGTACTGTAAACACCACAACTTCCAGTGAATCTTGCCACCTGAAATGTTATTTAATAGGCTTGGGAACACGAGATGAGTACTCCTTGATATTCGTCTTTTGTGACAGAAAGCCAAAAAACCAACACGTGAAAATGGGCACGATTCCTTCTACCTCACAACGACGGTGCACCGTCAGTCATCTCCATTTTGAAATGTAGGCCTCTTTCAGCCTGCCCATGCGGTCTGGGTGGGTCGCACAGTGACACCTTCCCCACCTACATGTAAAAGTTAGGTTGTGAGATTAGGATCAAATGTAGCTGTACTGTATAGATTGTGGAGGTTGTTAAGACTTCTGTCATTCTTAACGTTCATTCATGTGTCTCAGTCTAACAGTGTAGTCTAACTACACACGTGTAAAACAAGAAGAAAAAAACCATAATCGTACAAACTCAAATGTTCACATGCAAACAAATGGAACCAATAACCACACTACAGTACCTGCACATAAAATCTTTTTTTTTAAACGAACATGTCATTCTTTTAATAAAGGATAATAATAATAATAATAATAATAATAATCCCTTTAAAGCGAGAAAACCCTATCTGTAGAAGGGAATGCTTGTGATGTATTAGATTCCATGGCCACTTTTATTATGTGTAAGGCAGACTTAAAATAAATAGGCCGTATAAAGTGAACATAGTCATTTTGTGTCCTCTTTCTGCTCTTAAATATGCTGCTTGTCTTTGGTCAACTTGTCTCAGACCAGATTGAGCGTTGTAATCGTTGAGCAGTAAACTCACAGTGAGGCCTTCAGAGAGAATTCAATACACGTCACATTTGGCCTAAACAGAAACTTAATGCTTTTTTTGTACAGTAGAGCTTATGGATATTGCGGAGTTCCAGTGCAAGGCAGGAAACAGTGGTTGTCATGCTCAAATTAGTGCTATTTGCTACGTTGCCGTAGTAACCAGGTTGTAGTACTGCGCAATCTCGCTTCGAGGGTTCCGCTAAAGATTGTCAGCGACACCCTTCCCTGCTCACACCCAGCAAGCAGCAGAGGAGGCCATTCTGTTATAAAGTACAGCTAACGCAGTAATATTAAGTAATCATTTAACAAGAAACATAAGGAGTTTATGTTTGTTTGGCAGTTTGTTTGTTTTAATAATAATAATAATAATAATAATAATAATAAACTTTATTTGTATAGCACATTTCATACACAATGTGCAACTCAACGTGCTTTACAGTTAAAAACATTTGAAAAACAAAGGGTGAAGGGAACAAATTAAATTAAACAAAAATTAATAAGAAACAACGGAAGGTAAAAGCCATGAAAATAATAAAAACCATTATAGTACTCAGGGCCTTCCACCCAATTATTTAGAGGAACTTTAACCACTCTTTTTGCAGTTTGTTTGTTTAGAGGATAGGCTACAATAATTCAAGTAATCTCATACAATTTACAGTTATTAAAGCTGTCTGTGTGAATATTATTAAGACATTAAAACATTCTCCTATCTTATTTTTATAGGTGCTGGTAATGATAATATAACAGGTAAGTGAAATTCCAATATAGAATAGGCTCGCTCATGTTAGCAGTGTTTCACAGCATTAGCACCAAGCTCTGCAAACAGACCAACCTAAAAGCCTTCCACAATCCCGTCAGTGAGATATCCTGTGCTCACTGTGTAACCTTCATCCACAGAAACAGAAACAGCAACAACACAACCAACAACACCTACCATATCACCAAATGATACAGGTGAGATGGTAACAGAAATATGCCTTTCTAGAGTAACTACTTCATTTTCACTCACTTTGTCCTCATGAGCCAAAGCTACTTACAATATAACAATATAACCTTATGTTCTGAGTATATCTCCTTTTCGTGGAACGCATACTGTACTTACCTCCAAGCACCACTCCAACTCCCACAGCCACCTCACCTACAAGCACCACTACAACTCCCACAACCACCTCACCTCCAAGCACCACTATGTCCACAACCACCTCACCTCCAAGCCCCATTGCAAATGCCACACCCAGCTCACCTGCACTCAGCTCCAACTCATCTGTCAAGCCTTCTATTTCATCAGCCAATGGTAATGTATTCATTAGTCCGCCTTTCACGACCAACTGTGTTAGACCCTTGTCTAAGCTGTGCTAAAGTCCCGTCGGTTAGATAGTGACCTCCTTGGTGTTTTGTTTTTTTAAACCCTACAGACATCAAAGTAACCCAAACCAAACCCTCAAGCACTTCAAACAACACACACTCGGTTAACGGAACATCCACACCAACGCCCTTACCCTCAAGCACCCCAACTAATTCATCAGCCAATGGTAATGTATTCATTAGTTCGCCTTTCACGACTAACCGCATTTCAAGTGCCGTGTCAACGTCCCGTCGGTTAGATAGTGACCTCCTTGGTGTTTTTTTAAACCCTACAGACAGCAAAGTAACCCAACTCACACCCTCAAGCACTGCAAACAACACACACTCGGTTAACGGAACAGCCACACCAACGCCCACCAAACCCTCAAGCACTGCAAACAACACACACTCGGTTAACGGAACAGCCACACCAACGCCCACCAAACCCTCAAGCACCCCAACAACTCAAAGTTCGACCGTTACTACAGTCCCACCCATCCCAACAGGTTGGCGTTTACTAAATGACATGGTGCCTAATGAAAGGCTGCACACAAGTACCGGCTGTAAACAGGGAAGTGGGGTAATATTAGAGAAAACACAAAATCATTAAAACCAATGTCTATGTTTATAATTGTTAATTAAGCAAATGGAAACATTCGCTTAACGTAAGAGCCTCCTTGATGACTACAGTATTTGACTGTGACTGTTATTTCTTCTTCCAGCGTCTCCACCTAAATGTGAGTACAAGACTTATTTGTCCATCTTATCATACTTTGTCTTTCCAAATAGTGTAGTGTATGCATAGGCCTACCGTATGGGATATTTACAACAGTTAAGTGTTATGTACATCTAGTTCATTTCACCTAGAGACATATAATCATAATCCATCCATGTAATATGCAGGTTCCTATGATGTTACACCAATCCAGTTTGGCATTCGGATCAATATTACAGAAAAATTCCCAGCTGTTGGATCCTGTGAAGTAATCCTTACTGAAGAAAATGATACAGCTACGAAACCTGCAGTATCTTTCCTGTCTTCAGAGTTTAATCTGACTAACCTGAAGCCATGTACTACCTATACGCATACTGTTAGCTGCAATGATAGTAATGGCAACTACACACCATGTTCCGCAAATGCTAGCCACACTGTAATAACAGAGAAATTAGGTAAGTACAGCACAATATTCTCCCCTTCAGAATTAGGATGTTTTTATTTTATGTCACATTTTCTGATGAATGTTATGTTGTACCAAACAACATTGGTATATTTCAGAACAAGGCGACATAAAGAAAGTTAAATGCCCCGGCTATCTCTGCTACGGCAGCAACTGGAGTGCTGAAGCAATAACCCCAGCAGGTTACACGACCATTCAATCATGCAGGGACCAGAACTGGCAGAACGTGTTCTGCATCAAGCTCAATAGCAGCGACTTTTGCTCTAGTCGGTCTACAACCTTCAAATTGTGTGAAAATGTTTCCATTGCATTTGATGCAAACATTACTGCAGGTACGTGCTTCATTATCTAGTGTTACAAGTGACACTATATAAGTATGTTCTTTGTTATATAGTGTTACAAGTGACACTATATAAGTATGTTCTTTGTTATATAGTGTTACAAGTGACACTATATAAGTATGTTCTTTGTTATATAGTGTTACAAGTGACACTATATAAGTATGTTCTT